>CM034314.1:69450958-69528144 GCA_019925795.1 Dendrobium chrysotoxum
GGCCTCCGAAGAACCAAGACCAAGTCGCCTACTCGGAAGGTTCTAGGTCGCACTAACTTATCATGAGCTTGAACCATTCTGGCTTTATAAAGTTCTAGATTTTGCTGGGCTTGGAGACGACGTTCTTCAAGACCCTCAAGTTCTTCAAGTCGAAAGTTGTGCATTCTGGCGTCTGTTGTGATTTGATTCTGGACTGCAGTTCTGAGCGAAGGGATTTTGAATTTCCAGAGGGAGTACGGCCTCGGACCCATACACTAGTGCGAACGGGTGGATTGGGTCGGGTTCGATATGTGGTCCTGTAGGCCCACAAAGCTTCCACCAACCTCTCATCCCACTGACGTTTATTGTCATCCAGGGTCTTTTTGATGATTTGTACCAGGGTTTTGTTGAAGGCCTCAGCCAATCCATTAGCCCGTGGGTAATAGATTGTTGAGTATCTCCAATCAATACCGTGGCGACTTGCAAAGTTATTGATTTTTGTAGACTTGAAAGCGGACCCATTATCGGATATGATTCTGCGAGGCACGTCCGAATCGATATACGATATGGTCACGAAAGAATTTCATTACATGATGTGATGTTACATTTCTTAGTGGTACTGCTTCTGCCCACTTTGAAAAGTAATCAGTCGCTGCTAAAATGAAGCGATGACCCCTTGAAGAAGGAGGGTCAATTGGCCCGACGATATCCGTGCCCCAACTTTCGAAGGGCCACGAGGCTATCGTAGGATGCAACACATTAGGCGGCTGATGTAAAACCACACCATGAACTTGGCATTGATGACAACATTTTGCAATTTTCATGCAATCGTCAATCATCGTAGGCCAATAATAACCAAGTCTTTTGATTTTCATTTTCATCTTAGGACCCGATTGATGAGCACCGCACAGTCCAGCATGGACTTCGTTAACGATCTTCAGGGCCTCTCGTTTGTCTAAACAACGGAGCCACATCTGATCGAACGATCGTCGGTACAACGTATCGTTGACTAGTGCATATGATAGGGCACGTTTCTTAATTTGATTGGCAAGAGACCTGTCGTGGGGAAGCTTGCCTTCTTGCAAATATTTGATTATTGGTTGTCTCCAATCTTGTTCTTCATCGACTGCTGAAGATGTAGAGAGGACCTGGGAAGATTGATTGTTGAGGTATTCCATGTCTACAGGGGACAGGACTTGACGACCTTGAACTTTTATAGGGATGAAATCTTCTTCTGGGCAAGCAAATTCCTTTGCAAGCTTTGCTAGGGCATCTGCCGAGGAATTGCTTCCACGAGGAACCCTATACATAGTTACAATGGAAATTTTCTCTAGTAGGTGCATTGTGTATTGATGATATTTCAGGAGTTTAGGATTCAAAACTTTATAGGTCCCTGCAACTTGGTTGATCACCAGTTGAGAGTCACCATAGATCTTAATCTCTTTAATCTCCATTAGGATTGCAAGTTCCAAACCAGTTATCAAAGCTTCGTACTCAGCTTCGTTGTTCGTACAAGGTTCTGATAAATGGTAGGAAAAGTGCATCATTCCCTTATCCGGTGTTATGAAAACCAGACCGACTCCGGCTTTCCCAGGAATAGTAGATTGAGGTGTTTTGCCCCTTTGAGAGGACGCTGCACCATCAAAATACATTTCCCAGGTTTGAACATTGGATTCCTCGAAACTCATGATTTGCTCGTCAGGTAAATCATCATTTAGAGGAGATTCCGCCGGTAGCGGGTGTGCCGCAAGGAAGTCGGCGACGGCCTGCCCTTTCACAGCACGCAGGGGAATGAAAGTGATTTCAAATTGTAATAATATCATAGACCAACGAGCTAGACGTCCTGACAACGTGGGCCGGGTCATAAGATATTGCAGGGGTTGACACTGGAAATCAGACTGACCTGATGAGAAAGCATGTAATGTCTTAGTTTTTGTGCTGCAAAGACTAAGGCAAGGCAATGTTTCTCAATTGCAGGATATCGGATTTCCGTTGGGAGTAATCTCCGACTCAGGTAGTAGAGGGCATTCTCTTTCCCATCGTCATTGATTTGAGCTAGAAGAGCCCCAAGAGATTCGTCAAGGGCTGCAGTGTAAAGGATTAAAGGTCTTCCCGGAATGGGGGCTGCCAAAACTGGCGGATTTGTCAGGTATTGTTTGATATTTTCGAAAGCATTTTGACATTTCTCGTCCCAAATGAATTGGCGTCCTTTTAGCTAGGACAGAGAATGGTTGACATCTTCCAGAAAGATTAGAAATGAATCTTCTTATATACGCCAGCCTGCCCTGGAGGGATCTCAGTTGAGTGAGACTCTTAGGAGGCGGCATATTTAAGATAGCTTCAATTTTGGCAGGATCAATTTCGATTCCACGGTGCCTGACTACGAAACCTAAGAATTTCCCTGACGTGACGCCGAAAGCGCACTTCAAGGGATTCATTTTAAGGTCGTAGCGGCGCAACCGCTCGAAAACAGTTCTTAAATTCATAAAGATGAGCCTCTTTCACTCTACTCTTGACAACTAAATCGTCGATGTAACATTCGACTTGATTATGTATTAAGTCATCAAAGATATGAGTCATGGCCCGCTGGTAGGTTGCACCAGCATTTTTGAGGCCAAAGGGCATCACTTTATAACAAAAGATCCCTATAGGACTTCTGAATGCAGTGTTTCTCTCATCTTCTGGGGCCATCTTGATTTGATTATAACCAGACGAGCCATCCATAAAGGAGAAAACAACGTGCGAGGAGGCAATGTCCACCATGAGTTCTGGGATTGGCAAAGGAAATTCATCCTTAGGACATGCCTTGTTCAGGTCTCTATAGTCAACACAGACTCGGATTTGACCGTTCTTCTTTCGAACTGGCACGACGCTGGCTACCCAAGAAGGATATTGTTCTTCTCGAATAAATCCAGCCTCTGCCAACTTCTTGACTTCAGAAACGACTTGTTGTTCGATCTCCAGACGCATACGTCGTGGAGCTTGCTTGACAGGAATGGCATCATGCCGGATTCCAAGTTTATGGACTGCTACGTCAGCGGACAACCCCGGCATTTCGTCGTATGTCCAGGCGAAGCAATCTTTAAACTCGGATAGAAGTTGAATTAGATCCTTAGACTCATCCTCACTCAACAAAGAACTTATGAAAGTGGGGCGAGTGTCATCCTCTGTTCCAAGATTGATTTCTTTAAGTTCATCGACTGTTGATTTAATTTCTTCTTCGAATTCAGGGGGTGTATCCCGAACCTGAAGTTCGTCAGAATCATCAAAAGTCTCCAAACAAAGTCCATCGAATGAATCAATGACTTCAGTAGGGACATTTTTAAATTCAGGAGGACTAGTTATCATTAGACAAAATTCGTCATCGTCAAACGATCTAACGGTACTAAAACCGATACCACCGGTCCAATGTTTATTAAATTTTGAATTCCAAAGACTTTCGTGGTATCTAGCCTGACCCTTAGTCCATTGACTCGGAGCAAAACCTTTAGAATAAGAGACTTAACACCAGCAGGAAAGTAGCCAAAAGGTAATTCCATTAATTCATTGAAATTTGCCTCTTCAAGGATTACATCATCTTCATTCCTTGAGAGGAAGAGCCAGGGAAGAACTTCTTGGCTTTCCTTACTTCTCCATCTAAGTTCGGAGCATCCTTAATTACTAACCCTGAGACCCTGTCAGCAGACAGTGGGGTTAAGGTTAAGGATTCAACCGTTCTATTAAGCTTTTCATACAAACTCAATTCAGGCTCGTCATTTTGAATATTTAATTTTGTATCCTCCTGGTCGCTATCCGATTCTAAAGTGAGATCAAACTTCGGAGGAGGATTGATTTTTGTATAGTCAAAAGCAAATCTGGCACCCCTTTTTCTTGAATCTTCATCAGAACTTGTTTCAAGTTCGACATAGATCGGGAATTTCTTTTTTCAATTGAAGGGCGACCTCGACCGCGTGCTCTTTGGGCCATCCTCCACCTCTTTGAGGTACAATATTTTTGAGGCCTGAAGATCACACGCTCGACGTCGTCTTCACTACTTGAGTTTTGTCTCTTTTGATTTTTGACTTTTTCTTTTCTCAATCTTTGAATTGCTTTTGAACCTTGACTTTCTGCCTTTTCCTCCTTGACGTTGATCTCTACTTTAGAACAGTAGTGGACCCTTTAGGAACGTAGTACGCCGCATCCTCGTAGATCCCGATCTCGTGAATAGAGAATGGTTGCAGATCACCCTTAATTTCAAACTCAATGCCATCTCGTTGGTACTTGATGCATTGATGTAGGGTAGAAGGAACCATCCTATACTCATGGATCCAGGGCCTTCCTAGGAGCGCGTTAAAGGACGTTGCCGAATCAATTATATGAAATTTCGCTTCAGTTTTCAATTCTCCTATCTCTAGAAGAAGGGTAACTGAACCTAAAGCCTTCTCGCCCTTTTCATTGAACCCACGAAGCACTAACTTGTCAGTTGAGAGCTTGCTAGTATCAATTCTAAGGTATGCGAGAGTCTTTATGTTCATCACGTTGACCGATGCACCCGGGTCAACTAGAACTCTTGATAACTTAAACTTGCCCACATTTACTGTGATGTAAAGTGGACGATTGTGGTCGGCAGTTCCAAGGAGTAAATCTTCGTCAGAGAAGGTAACCCAGGGATTTCTTTAAAGTACAAAGCTTCTTCCTCGGAAGTTGAGGCTAATTGAGCTAAGCAAATCTCTGGGTCGAGAAGTGCTTTAATTAGAGTCTCCCTCATCTCTTTTGAAAGGACAAGGGCATCATAAATGCTCAATTTGGCAGGCAACTTCCTAAGGTGAGCTAAGACATTGTAATCAACACTTGGAACATTAACGTTGGGACCCGGTGATTTGAAAGAATTGGAGTTGATTGTTGAGCGGGGATTTGAATTGGATCATCAGAAACAACTTGTTTTCCTTTATCCTGAGGAGGTAGCCTAGGGGGTAAGACCTTCCCACCACGTAGTTGTACTTGCACGACTTCATCGGAAGAACAAACTACAGGGGAGTCTACGCTCTCCTTAGGCGATTGATTGTCGTTATCTGAGCGAGAGTCTGAATCTGAAAAGTCTATCACGACAGGACTCCCTTGAAAGTTAATTTCAGGGGTTTCACTATCTGATAAGACATCAGATTCGTTTCTCTCTTGAAGAGTCAAATCTGGAGAGTTGAGTGTTTGAATTTCTTGATTGATCTCAACTTGTTCTTGATTATTTTCAACAGAAGAGTCATTTACATTTTCATTCTCAACATTAATCATCAAAATATGGGCAGAAGGATCAGACTTTTTATTTAATTTTCGACCCTTTGCCTTTGATGGGGCAAAGTAAAAGTCAGATAATTTCAGTGGTGACAGAGGTTTTGAGCCACCATCAACCACTTGTACAGATCTCTCATCAACAAATTTCCTCTCTACAGAAAGTTCACTCTTTTCATTTTTATTCAGTACAGTAGTTCCTAAGACTACTGGAGAGGAAACTGTCCCAACGTCCTCCTGCGAAGCCTCGAGGTCAACCTCCCAGATCGGGTCCCGGGCTCTCGTCGGTAACTGTTGAGAAAGACGAAAAGATTTATTAATCGACTTTTTAAATGCCCGGATAGTGCTATATCCCAACCATCTTCAATGGACAGAGAAGAGTTAGAATTCATACCTGAGATAGATTTGACAGACCCCTGATCCGGATCGACCAGGTACTCCTTTGGAATTATAATATTACCTTGACGGAAGTTCTTTTCTAGCCAATCTTTGAAGACGATGCAGTCTTCGATTGTGTGGCCTAACATGCGATGGTAGGGGCAAAAAGTTGGATCATCCTTCTTATTTGCCTCTTCCGGCTTCTTGGCCTCCGGCAATCGAAAATCTGGCTTCTTCTGAAGACTTTTAAAGATCTTTCTCACTGACTCCCTTTTAAATGGATATGTACGAGCCAATCTCTCTTTAAAAGAAATCGGGTGAGAATCTCTTGTGGTTGAGAAGTTACCTGAAAAGGTGGAGATTTTGAGTTTGTTGTGTTGGAGAATTACTGGACTGAACATTCATTGGTTTCTTCCCCTTATCAACAGCTGAAACCATTGCTGTTCTCTTTTCAAAGGATTTCAATGGTTTGCTAGCTTTCTTTTCCTCAGTAGAATCCTTCAGGAATGGCATTTTGGAAGCCTCTTCCTGTAGATTACTAGCCTTATTCAAAAGTTTTTCGAAGGTTTTGATAGTGAAACCCTTCAGGAGAAAAGCAATAGGCCCGTGGATATTCTTTAAAAGAATCTCCACTGCATGTTGCTCTTGCAACTGGGGTTCACACTTCATCGAGAGATTTCGCCATCTCAAGATGTACTCAACCAAAGACTCTCCCGGTTTTTGTTTTTCGATGACGAGATCACCAACGGTTACACGCTGCTGAGCTCCTGAGAATCTCTTTAAGAATAGACTCTCGAGCTCTGTGAATGTTTTCACTGAACCATTAGGTAAATCTGCGTACCACTCAAAAGCAATACCGGATAGACTACTCACAAACTGGCGAAAGAGTAGAGCATCTGACCCTCCTGCGTTGCAACAACTCGCTCGGAAGTGGGCCAGGTGCTGTCTTGGGTTTTCTAACCCACTAAAAACTTTGAATGAAGGTGGCACAAAGCCTTTAGGATAAGAAACTGAATCATATTCTTCAGGGTAGGGTCTACCCTTTGGAATGGATACAGTCCCTTGAGAATGGGCTAAGGCCTCCCTTACCTGGGTTTCATCATCTGGCGGATATCTTTGTCGGCTGGAGAGGTTGGGGAAGCAACCTCTGGAGTTCTAGGACTTGATTCTGTTTTCCTGCTGTGCTCACCCACTGTGTGTGTTGTAGGTTGCAACTGCTCGGATTGAGATTGTTGTACCTTGATCATCTGATTTTGCATCTGTTCCATTCTGAGCATCATCTGTTCAATTTTGCTCTCCAGACTCTTGATGTATTCATCTTTCTCATTCAATTTAATTGATCCATCGAGTCTGAATCTACTGCTGCAGAGGCTTCTTCTTTACCAGATCGGTGTCTTGAAGGCTCAGCATCCTTATTTGATGCTCTGGTCTCAACCATACAAATGTTCCCAGCTGAATCTTCTTCCATCAGATCATCTGCTTCTGGATCAAAGGCTTCAATTGCCTTGTTTTTGAGTATATCCCTTATTTCTTGTACCACCTCATCGACCGGCCTACCCTCAATTGATTCGAGGTCGATTGGTAGGTACCCTTATAGTTAATCATCTCTTCAAATTCCTCATCTCCGAACTGGGTGAGGACCTCTTGAATTTTCAAGTCATCAGCAGTAGGTTCTGCCACTAACTGATCTAACATTTCTTGATCATCCTCAAGTTCTGTCCCCTCCCCTCCGACTGTCCCGGGTCGGTAGTCGTGAGGGTGACATCCTCAATAGGGTGAGGGATATCTAACTTAACAGGTGACGAAGGAGTTTGACTTGTAGGAACTCCAACATCAATCTGAGGAGAATCCTCACATCCCTGAATAAAGAGTCGGGGACCTTAACAGGTGACTGGACTGGTAACTGAGTTGATGACTGAACTGGTGTCTCTCTAATCTGAATCCCAACAGTTCTGCTTATCTTCATTGGCACATAAGGTTCATCCAAAAGTATGGGCCTCTTGCCCTTAACATCAACTGTTGTAAATCTTTGACGATCTCTTTTGATTTGGCTATCACAGGGGCCAACTTTGAGAGTCTTGAAGGGGGAACTGGAGGTCTACCACTGAGAGGGTGACTCCTACCAGACCCAGTTAAAATTATCTCCTCAGTTTTGGCAGTTGGGAGACGAGGCACCCAATGATATCCATCCACTAATACTGAGGCAACTGGTTGCTTAACAAACTTTTTGTTTCTCCTCACTGGCTGAGGAGTCAGGTTTCTTGCTTCAGATTTTTCTCTTTCAAAACTTCTTTCTCAAGTTTATGTGAGATCACCCCCTTCAGGTGTCTCACATATTGTTCTTTGGTCTGACCTGTCTCAGCAGCACAGGTATGAATGATGTTCCTTAACATCCTAGTTCTCAAAGTGTTCTTCTCCTTGGTGGTTCTCTTAACAGTGTAGTCGACTGGGCTAGGTGGAGAGCTAGCAATCCGCGTGACTCTCTCCTCCCCTGCAGCAGCTGCGAGGGGGAAAAACGACTCCCTTTCAGGAGTGGAGAAGAGGCAGGGATAGGCAGCTCCTCAGCAGCCTCAGGCTCAACTAAACTCAAGGCTTTCTGTTCAGCTATCTTCCTTGACTTAGTAATTTTCTTCCTTATCCTTCTCAGGTAGTTCTTCCTAGCACTCTTAGTGCCAAACAGTGCTGCAGAACTAGAAGACCCTTTTCAACAGTAGACTTTACTTCAATTTTCTTGTCCTCACTCTGGACTGAGGGTGCAGAAGGTGTAAGGGTAGCACCTGCTGCCAGTTCCAACACTGGGGGAAGGTCACTCGTAGCTCCCACAGCTAGTTCCACTACTGGACCATTCTCGCCCTCAGCAGCGAGATTGATGATTGTTCCACCATTAACAGACAGTTTAAGAGTTTTGAAACCCATCCCAAACTGAATCGCACTGCTATGAATTAACTCTTCGACTTGGAGGTCTCGGTCAACAGAGAACAGAAGTTTCCCAGCCATTGCAGAAGATTTGATTGTCTGAAATTTGAAAGAGAAGACTTGAATCAAACTTTTGAAATTGAATTTTGACAAGAAATTTTCTATATTTTATCACATAAATCGAATTATGGGAACTATAATCCGATATATAGTGATAAAGTATAGATATCAATTTTGACTTGAAGAAAATTTGAATTTTTGTTGTATATGTTCAACTACAAGAGAATGTTGTAGAGAACGTATAACAACAATGGTCTGGATTTGATTTGAAAGGATTTGACGTGGGTTTGAAATTTTGAAGATTGAAAGATTTTCTTTGACTATTTGGAACCAATAAGTCGGATTTGATTTCAACTTAATAGTTAACAAAATATCAAAGAAAGTCAAGGAGTTTTGACTCGACTCTCATATCCCACTGATCAGGCTAGGGATAAGATGTCAGAGGTTTGACTTGATGAAAAGACTAGATGATTAAATTTGAATCTGGAAATAGTACATGTTATACTACAAGAGAATGTTGTAGTAGTACATGTGACAGTGAAAATTGATTTTGAATTGAAAGGGAATTTGAACGACTCAAAAATTCCGGCAGCATCTCCCCTTATTTTTGAAACTCGAGTGTTGAACATATGTTCAACATAACGGTTTAACAAAAATAGGAGAGATATTCTAGGAAATCAACCTGAATCTTTCATTCTGATTAATGACCAGAATGAAATGTCAAAGACTGAAACAACCGAGAAGTTGAAAGTAACAACTAACTATATAACAAACTACGATAATTATTGTAGAAATATAGTGGTAATGATTATTCTGATTTGAAAATAGATATTTGAAAAAATTGAAATTTCGGCAGCATCTCCCCTTATTTTGAAACTCGAAGTGTTGAACGTATGTTCAACATAACGGTTTACAAAAATAGGGGGGATGTTATAAGCTAACCCGACTCTTTCATTCCGACTAGTGATTCGGGATTGAAATGTCGAAGGTTAGATTAACCAGAAAATTTCAAATTTTGGATTAAAATTTGGAAGAGGAATCTATATCCTATCACACATATTGAATTATAGGAATTACAATCCTATATGTAATGATAAGATATAGGAATCGATTGAGATTTGAAGACAATGGAATTTTGCTAGACATTTGAAATTATAACTTTGAAGTTAAAGAAATCTTCTGTAAATTATGAAACTTAGCACGCTATGATTTATTTGCATGCAAGTTTGCAATATGTACAGAAAGACTTTGAAAAGCTCAGCTTGACTCTTTCGCTCTACTACCAATGAACTTGGAGGCAAAATGTCAAAGCCAGACTTTGAGAAGATTTCCTACACTCACCTCTCTTTTCATATGTCTTAATTGATTGGCCACACTCCCCCAAGGAAGAAATGGGTAGAGGGACCAACGAAGAAAGGTAGTCAAAACTACCGATGCAATAAAATTCGTACCGCTATTAAAGATGGAGAGAGAGAAATTCCCCAGCGGAGTCGCCATTTTTTTTGTTTGATTGAAAAAATATTGTTTTGAAAAAGTGTTTAATTTTCTTTGGGAAATGTTAGATTTCTGGAATTTAAATTTTATAATCGAACACTTATTATGAATAATATATCACCTCGAAAGGTGAACATATCGTTCTCTAATAGGTTCAGATTACAAATATTGATTTATCCTGATTATCGTAGTCAAACTCAAGGAGAAACAACATATGATCCCTAAGAATCAAAATGATGTTAAATCAAATGTTTAACTATAATAATCTAGTAAAAAGATCATTAATTTCATAATCAAATCACGATAATAGTACGATATATCTTTCCAAGGAAAGAGGATATCGTCTGTTATCGATCATTTGAAAATGACGATAATGATCGTTGACTTTTGAATTTCCCAAAGATAATTAATTAAAGTTTTTGAAAAAGATTATTTTGAAATCAGGTCTGGGTTTCTAAATCTCCTACGAGCGCAAGCCCTCGTAGTTAATTACATCGTAGGAAACCAGAAAATTTCCTACGAATACTCTCGATTAAAATAGCGATACGAATTTTATTTAAGAATTCAAAATTGATATCAAAGAGGTTAAGGACTGGATTTTCAATAGGGAATGGTTCAAGATTGAACACTTATTTCTTGAGTCAAAGAAAGAAGAGTAGGAGGTGTTTTGAGATTCTGAATTACTTCAGAAACACCTCAACTATCCTAATTGTTGGGCTTGAATTAGATGGAAAATAGATTTGATGTTTAAGTGATTGAATTTTATTAGAAAATGGGAATTAGATTCCCGGAAGATTGAGGTCTTAGAATTGAATATATCTGCCTCAGATCCTAAGTCTAAAATTGGGTACTGAGAATTAGTGACCCAAACCTAGCTAATGCAATGCAATCTGGACTTACCCCGGCCTGGATTGGGAGCCAGCTAAACCACCTAAACGCTTTTAAAACCATGAGTCAAAGTCTTTAAATGTAGAGTGGTTAAGGACATTGATTAAGATTGGTTTAAAGAATTGGGGTCGACATCTAGAGCAGATCCTAATTGACCCCTTAACATATGTTGGGTTAAATGTCTAAATAAAATGCAATTAAGATTTAGACTCGATTTTAATTTGTATCTAATGCAATGCATGCTAGTTGACTCGATGAAATGCTTAAATCAATAAAGCAGTTTTAAAATAGGCTTAAAAATAGGTTTTATCCTAGAGATTGCACAACATCCCCTTGGACAGAACTGCACCCTAATAGGTCAGGTGGTCTGCCAGAACCCGCAGGCGGGGAGGTGCCTAACAAGGATGAAAAAGAAAATCAATATGTATGCATGAAAAACTCCCGGCGAGTCCGGGCTTACTTCTTAAGAGCGTTAGAGTTTCTATCTGAGCTTAAAAATTTTAATTTTGTTTAAGTAGAAAAGTTAATGACCGTACCCTCACGAGCCTCCGATCGGGTTCCAGGCTAAATCAAATACGACATGCAATAAGCGCCAAAAAACTACTAAAAGCATGTGGGTCCTTAATCGCAATCAACATCAATTAATCAAATCAATTTAATTAAATTAATTAAATAAATGCTCAAACTGAAAGTCCATAGGCAAGTGCCTTTAATAATACAACCCAGGGTCTGCAGTAAAGTAAAGTGGCCGGGTACCACTGACTACAACCCGGATTCTACTCCTAAGACTCAAGTGACTTTGAGATTTGAGATTCTTCTCTCGTTCTTCACTTCTTCGTCTCCTTAGAACTCCTTGGATCGTCGGGTCTGGGTATCCAAATGAAAAGAAACTCCCCTGAATATGGGTGTTATCTTTTCTCTTTGGATACTTGAACTTCATCCTAATTTGGATCTCCAAATGGATAGGAACTCTCCCCTAAGGGATGTTCCTTCCTCTTTGGATTCCAAATTGGATGTTTAAGTATCTCAATCTCAAATCACTTTAAACATTACAACTCAATTTAAATCAAATTACATCAAATTGAAATTAAAAATCTAGACTCAACAACCTGCAAGGTTATCCTAATAATCAGCAGTTTATATTTGACATCCCAAGCAGTTAATATATTGAAATTTAAAATACTCAATCACAGCCACGCTTGGCCATGCTCTTTTTGATTTAAAGGGGGACTTAAGCATGCTTCGCACCTGTGCAATTTGATAATTATAATTTTGCCCCCTTTAATTTATGCCCTGTATGAGCATGGCCACCTGCATAAGATTGAATTAGTACAAATCGTTCCTAGCCTAGGGGTAGATCTAATCGTACAATCAATCACATCACAGAATGCATTAAATAAATAAACAATCACATCAATCAACTATTCTAGCAAACAGCATGCAGTAAAAGCTCGAAAATCCGGCACACAGCAGAAAAGTAAACACCGGCCTAGCCTAAGACTAGAGTTGGTTGTCCTAGCAAACCATCTAAAGTGTGTGAGGTAGGCTGTGTGGCTTTGATATGTCCTAAATAGGATGATTTGATTGAAGTTGTTTGAGGTTCAAGTTGGTTGAAGGCTTAAGGGAAGATTTAATTTGAATTTAAATATTAATGACTTGAAATTGATTTTAAACTTAATTTTAATTGTTTGTTGGATATCACCTTTGTTGCACACCGAGGCCGTGAAGTTTATTTCACCTTCCTTGGGGCTAATTTAATAGCCTCGTAGGCCTGGGTTACCCAGTGGTACCCGATATAATTAAATGATTTGAGTTTGATTAAGGTTTAAAGGTTGATTAATTTTAATTAAATTGGTTGGTTGCTGGTTTTAAGTTCAAATTGATGTTTTCTGGAATTTTTGACAATTTATTGAATTTTGGAATTTTTTGATTATTTTAATGATTTAATTAAGGGGTCAAAAATTGACCTTTTTTTAAAGGTTTTCTAGAAAGTTAATATTTTATTAAAATACTAGACCTTAATACGATCAGTTAGACAGTAAGTACACTGAAATTGGATTTTTCTACATTTTATTATGAAGGTTTGAAGTTTTGACTTGATTTTGAACTAAGTTTGACCAAAAGTTGACTTTTTCAAATTTGTTTGATTTCTGAAAACTTAACATTTTTAATAAATATTAGAGCTTAAGATGAGTTGTATGCCTTTGAGTTTGCTCAATTTGGAGTTCATTTGAATTAGTTATGAATTTTTGAAGTTTTGAGTATTTAATGAATTATTTAAATTGTTTAATTAGAGACCCTTTTTGTGATTTGATCCAAATGATCTCCAAACTTCTTGAAATCAACTCCAAAGGTCAGGAATGACCTAAGGAGTGATTTCCAAGTGTTTGAAAATTTTTTGGAATTTTTTATTATTTTTAATTAATTAAATTAATTAAATATTGAATTTCAATTAAAATTAAATTAAACTCAATTTTGAAGTCCAGTCAAGGGCTTTTATTTTTCATTGATTAAGGGTTCAATTCTGGTCAGTTTAGAGAGGTTAATTGTATTTTTTGGATTTAAATTTGATTTATTAGAATTTCTGGAAGGCTTAAAGGCTTAATTAAGGTTTAAGTTTGATTAGGTTAATTAAGGGGCTTAATGATCTCAAAAGTCAGTGGAAAAATTTCCTAAGGCTGAGGATGTCACTATGTTCAAATGGTTTGAGTTTCAAGTCAATTGGAATTGAATCCTAATAATTAGAATTTTTCTAAATTTTCTAAATGAGTCCTTAATTGTTGTCCTTAATGACACTAGGTTAATTGGGTTCAAATCAAGGTTTCTACCCTCAATATAACATATGCATGATAAATAACATATAAACACAATCAATCCTATGTCTAAGAGAGCCTTAAACTAAGTGGTGTGTGTATATCCTTAAACATGCATAGATTAATACTTAATTAAATGTGAACAATAACTAGATTAGTGAATGATTAGAGCATAACCATTCACTAACACTCCCACAAAATTTCTATTCAAATATGTTGATCTATGTTTAAAATTCCAAAGTAGATCTCTCAACCTAATGGATTTAAATACATAAATATTATTTCAAAATAAATTTAAAATATATGCTTGACTTATATAAAAAGCCATATAAAAACATAGTTTTGAATCTAAAATATTTAAGATATAACTAAGGTAAATTCAATAGCTAAATGAGAGATCTACTGATCTATTAAGGTCATTTGAAAATAAGTTTTTAATTTTCAAAATAATTAGCTTAATATTTAATTAGATATTAATTAAATATTAAAATAATTAAGTAATTAAAATAAGTTTAAATTAATCAAGTTTTGATCTCTGAATTTGATTTCAAATTAAAGTACTTAATTTTCTGAAAATTTTGATATATTACACTTAATTTTCTGATTTAAAATGAATTTATTGTGAATTTTTAAAGTTTAAATCAATTAAAGGGGTTTTTTAAATAATTTTAAATTAATTAATGATTAAAATAATTTAAAAATTAATTAATTTAAATCTTAAGAATTTTCTAAAATTTTAAATTATTTGTATTTATAATATATACTAATTTAAAAAAAAAATATTTAAATTATTATTTCATTAGTTAAATATTAATTAATAATTAAACATTTAGTTAATTGAAATATAAGATATAATTTGAATTAATTTAATTCCAAATTAGAATAATTTAGGTTAATTACTTAATTATTGGATATAATTAATTAAATCAGTGAATATTAATTAATTATTAAAGTATTAAAATATTATTACTTATTTAAATAATATTAAATAATTTCAATTAAATGTATTTAAATTTTCAAATATTTTTAAGATTAATATTAAGTTTAAGATTAATTAAGCATTAATTATTATTTAACTATTTAATTAAATATTAAATGATATTTAAATATTTAAAATTATTTTAAAATTTTAAAATATTTTAAATGATATTTATTTATATTTATTTAATGTTAATTAAAATATAAAATTATTAATTAAAATCTTAAAATTATTTAATATAAAATAATAATAATAAAAAAAATTATAATATTTAAAAAAAATATAAAATTTTAAATAAAATAAAAATTTAATAAAATATTAAATATTTAATATTAATAAAAGTTTTAAATATTATTTAATATTAATTAAAATAATAAACATTTAATTTGATTAAAATATTAAACAATTAATATTAATTATATTTAAAATCATTTAATATTAAATAATATTATAAAGTATTTAATATTAATTAGAATATAAGTAAAATCAATTATTAATTAAAGTTGTAAATTATTAAAATTAATTAATATTTAATGATAAATATTTAAAAATAAATTAAATATAAAAGTTAATTATAGTTTTAAAATAATTAATAATTGATATTAATGTAATTTAAAAAAAAAAATATTATAAAATTTAAATTAATAATAATATCTAAATAAAATTATTTAATTTCTGAAATGTATTTTTAATATATATTATATTTTAATATATAAAATATATTATTTAATATTATTTAAAAGAAAATAAAAATTAAAACGAATAATAAAAAAAATAACGGCTGACCACGTGGCAGGCTCTGATTGCCGTTTCAAACCGCGGGAGCCACGTGGCCGCTTTCGATGGCGGAGGCAGAACCGCGGCCAATCATTGGTTGGCGGCGCAATGATTGCGCCGCCAACAATGATTGCGGGATCATTAACCGCGGGATGCGGTTTACTTATCCGCGTCAGCAAGCTCTCGTCGCCGTCTGATCCCCCGTGTTATGAAACGGACGGCGCAGATGGACTGAACGGCAATAAGCTCCTTCAGCCACGGATCCGCGGTTGGATGGACCGCGGAAAGCTGATCGAGACCGTTGATCATGAAATCAACGGTCCAAAATGCGCCCAGTTACAGAACATTACGAATGAACCCTAGAAGGTTTTTCGTCTTGTTCTCTTGATCCGATGGACCAATCTTAATGAAATTTTAAACATAGCTACCCTAAGTGAACAGAAATCATGTGGGTTATTTAGTTGAGCTTAAAACGAACTTGATAAAAAGCTAATTAAATCTAAAAAAGTGACCTAGGGCTAGAGTTTTAGGAAGATTTACCGAGGATTTGAAGGGGAATTGGATTTCTCTGAATTTGTGGTTGTCCTCGTATAGATCTCCAATTGAAATCGCGACTCGAAATGCCTTGATCGAGCTATGCAACCCTTGGATGAATCAAGCCTTAACTCGCCGAATATGGTCGCCGGCGAGCTTTGACCGGTGGATCTTGGTCGGAAATTGAAGAGGAGGCAGTTTAGGGCTTGTAGGAGCAGAGAGGTTGGCTAGAAGTCTGGAATAGGTGAGAGAGAGCTAGGATGAGAATGACAGCTCTCCAAGGGGTTTTGCCCTATTCAATTCATTCCAAATTGAATCAGTGGCTGGGATGGGTTGTTTGAGCTCTATGATGTTGCCAAGTGTCCCTAGGGTGGTTGGGAGCAGGAGAATCAAAGGACACAAGGACAAATGACATGTAAAGGCATTTTGTCCCTTTGTGCCATGTGGGGTAAATGAAGCCATTGGATCTTGATCCAAGGGCTATATAGACTCTAAGGATGTTCTAGAGTCTGGCCAAATGGTTTGAGCTGAGTTGGCATGAAGATGCCATGCCATTTGGTGTTTAAGCCTTTTTGAAGGCATTTATTGACTATGTTTGACCAGTCAACTGGTCAACAGCAGGTGAGGTGGCACCTAAAGGTCTTGATGGGCTGATTAGGTAGATTGGATAAGATTTGAGGTTTAAATATTAAGCTAAAATACATTTGAAAGAGTTTGAAGATTTGACCAAATCATTAAAGTTTGACTAAGTCAAACTTATGGGATTTGACTCAAAATGGATTTGAAATAAACTTGGGTCATCTCTTGAGAGGGATTTAAGTATTTAATGAGTTGATTTGAAACGACTTGGTTGGGACAACCCACTTGAACCTTAAGAGATGTTTTAGTCAACTTAGGTTGACTCAGTCAACTAGTTTGACCCAGGAGGTGGGTCTAGGTTTAACAAGTTTGAATTGATATAATAGATTGATAGGGGTGATTTCAGGGTTTAAAAGGGTATTTTAGATCAAATGTCCTATTTAGGCTTTAAAGGCCTAATGGGTCAACTAGGTTGACTTGGTCAAATAGGTTGACCCACAGACAGGGTCTGGGTGGATCAATTCAATATATTTGCAGTCTGGTAGAAGTGTTTTCAGGGTCAAATAGGTCATTTGGGTCAAATGACCTATTTAGACCTTTAATGGCCTAATGGGTCAACTATGTTGACTTGGTCAACCAGGTTGACCCAGGGTCAGGGATTGGGTTCACCAGTTCAGAATAATATTCTGAGTCTACTGGTGATAGTCTCAAAGTCTGGGGAGGTCATTTGGTCAAAATGACCTATTTGGGCCCTTAATGGGCCTTTAGGTCAACCCTGGTTGACTTGGTCAACCAGGTGGGTCCAGGGTCTGGAAATGGGTTCAACAGATTTGAAATGATATTTGGAGACCAATGGAGGTGGTCCCAAGGTCTGGGGAGGTCATTTGGTCAAAATGACCTATTTGACCCTAAAGGGGCCTTCTAGGTCAACTAGGTTGACTTGGTCAACCAGGTTGACCCAGGGCTAGTTCTGGGTTCAACAGGTTTGGTTTGACATTTGAAACTTGCTGGAGGAGTTGCATTTGATTTGGAGCTCATTTGACCAAAGTGACTATTCACACCCCATAGGGGTATTTTGGTCATTTTGACCCCTGGTCAACTGGGGGTCAAATTGAGTCCAACAAAATGCAGTTTAATGCTCAATGATCATAATCAAGGGTCTGGAGGTGATTGGAGGCTTTGGAGAAAGCTCCAGGGTCAAAACCCACTGGGTGGTAGGTCCAGTGGCATAGACTGTAAATATTTGAAGGTTTTACAGCCTTTGGATTTCAATTCAGTTTCTGGGGTTAGAGATCTCAGAATGAGCTCAAATTTGGAGGGTTACCTCTAGAGACATGTCACATCAGTGTGGAACTGACAGATCTTGAATCAGAGGTCATTTGATAGGGTTTTGAAATGTTCAAAGATTAACTGGAAAAGGCTTTCAGGACTTAGACCTTTAGCCTTGGATTTGAATCTGGAAATCTGGTTTTAAGCTGGATTTTGAATTTGAATGATATGGTTTGAATTAATTCTAGATTGAATTGAAGCTTGGATTGATCTAGAAGAATTCTAGGATTTAGAATAGGTCCTAGGGTCCAAATCAGCTTAAGGGAATCCTAAGGTCTAGTGTAGATCCTAGGGACTGGAGTCTGGGAAGATCCTGGAATCTAAAAGTCCTAGGGACATCCTAGGATCTGGGGTCTGGAAGAATCCTATGATCTAGAAGAATCCTAAGATCTAGGAATCCTAAGATTCAAGATCTAGAAGAATCTTAGGATCTAGAGTAGATCCTAATGTTGATTTCTAGGAAAATCCTAGGATTTGGAAATCCTAAGGCCTGGGATCTAGAATAGTCTTAGGATCTAGAAGAATCCTAAGCTCTAGATAGGTCTAGGAGAATCCTAGGATCTAGATTTGTCTTAAATTGCATTGATCTGGGGTCAGGATTGATTTGAATTTGGATTGATCTTAAAGTCTGGATTGATCTAAGATCAGATTGATCCTAGGGTTAAGATTGATCCTAAGGATTGGAAAGATCCTAAGGTGGATTGGTCCTACTGAGCTCATACAAAAATGAGGTCAACAAATGGACCCCCAATATGTGTAATAGAATGTAGTTCTATTGCACATATTGGTGTTGACCGAATAGAATGGTCAAGTCTGGATTTTGATCCTAAGGGAATGAAAAGTCTATCCCTGGGGAATAAGTTTGAATTGATACTAGGGTAGTGCTAAAAAAGCGTACTCTACCACTAGTGGGTCTGGTCCTAAGGGAAAGGAAGAATCTATCCCTAAAGGAGAAGGAAGTCTGGGTGATCCTATAGGAAGAACTCCTAACTATAAAGGATTGAGTATAGATTTGATTCTAAGGGAAAGGAAATCCTAACTTAGAAAATTAAATTTGAAATGATACTAGGGTAGTGCTGGGGATAGCGTACTCTACCACTAGTAGATCTAGTCCTAAGAGAAGGAAGAAAATCTATCCCTAAGGAAAAGAAGGCTGGATGATCGTATAGAAAGGAAGAACTCCTAACTATAGAGGATCAAGTATGAATTTTGATTCTAAAGAGAAAGGAAAATCCTACCTACCTTAGAGAAACTAATTTTGAAAGGATACTAGGGTAGTGCTGGAAACAGCGTACTCACCACTAGTGGATCTAATCCTAAGGAAGGGAGAAATACCTAATCTTGAGGAGAAGAAAGTTTGAATTGGAATTTGAAATTGATTCCAGGACGATGCCACAGGGGACTTATTCCATCACTGGGGAATCTAATTTTAAGAGAAGGAGAATACTTACTCTTAAGAAAAAAGAGAACTGGATGATCTCATAGGAAGGTAGTATTGCTTCCTATAGGAGATCAGACTAAAGATTTGAATTTGAGACTAGAATGGTGCCACAAAGGGCGTTATCCATCACTAGTAGATCTAATCCTAAGGAAAGAAAGCACGATGACTCACATCTGTCCTTAAGGAAAAGAAGACTGGGGGACCCTGAGGAAAGAAGTATTGCTTCCCACAAAAGGTCGGATCTGATTTGAACCTAGGATGGTGCCACGAGGACGTACTCCATCACTAGCGGATCTAATCCTAAGGATAGAAAGCACGATGACTCACATCTAACCTTAAGGAAAAAAACTGGAAGATCCTGTGAGAAGGAACATTGCTTCACACAAAAATCGAGTCTGGAATGATCATATGTAAGGAAACTTGCTCACATAGAGGATCAAATCGGATGATCGTATATAGAGGAAACTTGCTCTATATAGAGGATCAGGTCTGGAATGATCATGTGTAAAGGAAACTTGCTTCACATAGAGGATCGATCTGGAATGATCATATATAGAGGAAACTTGCTCTATATAGAGGATCGGGTCTAGAATGATCGTGTGTGAAGGAAACTTGTTTCACACAGAGGATCGAGTCTGGATGATCGTGTATAGAGGAAACTTGCTCTATACAG
The DNA here is from genome assembly GCA_019925795.1 of Dendrobium chrysotoxum. Lineage (NCBI taxonomy): Eukaryota > Viridiplantae > Streptophyta > Magnoliopsida > Asparagales > Orchidaceae > Dendrobium > Dendrobium chrysotoxum. The sequence goes on from CM034314.1 coordinate 69,471,064, forward strand.
AGGATCGAATCTGGATTGATCATATGTGAAGGAAACTTGCTTCACATAGAGGATCGAGTCAGGTGATCGTATATGGAGGAAACTTGCTCTATAAAGAGGATCAGATTTGAATTCTGGAACTTGAGATTAAATGATTTTTGAATTTGAGTTTGAAAGTGTTTGAATTTGAAACTTAATTTGACAAATTTGAATTTGAAGAGTTTGAATCTGGATGTATTTTGAATTTGATTTGAATTAATTTTGAATTTGAAAAGTTTGAATTTGAAATTTGATTTTAAATGAGGTTGAATTTGATTTCGAATTTTGAATTTTGATTTGGATTTTGAAAAACCTGAACAAAATTGAGCTGAATAGATTCAAAATTTGAAAATTTTATTGATTCAAAATTCGAGCTACATCAAGCATAGTATTTTTTCAGGAATCGCCCGTTTACAGGAAGCATCGGGTGATTTCCTTTACAATCCACTAGCTGATACGAGCCTCCTTCGTAAACTGTTTCCACTACGAAGGGTCCTTCCCAGGTTGGTTCAAACTTTCCACCGAGCTTTCGGTGGGCTAAGATAGGCCTCCGAAGAACCAAGACCAAGTCGCCTACTCGGAAGGTTCTAGGTCGCACTAACTTATCATGAGCTTGAACCATTCTGGCTTTATAAAGTTCTAGATTCTGCTGGGCTTGGAGACGACGTTCTTCAAGACCCTCAAGTTCTTCAAGTCGAAGTTGTGCATTCTGTTCTGTTGTGATTTGATTCTGGACTGCAGTTCTGAGTGAAGGGATTTGAATTTCCAGAGGGAGTACGGCCTCGGACCCATACACTAGTGCAAACGGTGTGGATTGGGTCGGGGTTCGATATGTGGTCCTGTAGGCCCACAATCCACCAACTCATCCACAACTGACGTTTATTGTCATCCAGGGTCTTTTTGATGATTTGTACCAGGGTTTTGTTGAAGGCCTCAGCCAATCCATTAGCCCGTGGGTAATAGATTGTTGAGTATCTCCAATCAATACCGTGGCGACTTGCAAAGTTATTGATTTTTGTAGACTTGAAAGCGGACCCATTATCGGATATGATTCTGCGAGGCACGCCGAATCGATATACGATATGGTCACGAAAGAATTTCATTACATGATGTGATGTTACATTTCTTAGTGGTACTGCTTCTGCCCACTTTGAAAAGTAATCAGTCGCTGCTAAAATGAAGCGATGACCCCTTGAAGAAGGGTCAATTGGCCCGACGATATCCGTGCCCCAACTTTCGAAGGGCCACGAGGCTATCGTAGGATGCAACACATTAGGCGGCTGATGTAAAACCACACCATGAACTTGGCATTGATGACAACATTTTGCAATTTTCATGCAATCGTCAATCATCGTAGGCCAATAATAACCAAGTCTTTTGATTTTCATTTTCATCTTAGGACCCGATTGATGAGCACCGCACAGTCCAGCATGGACTTCGTTAACGATCTTCAGGGCCTCTCGTTTGTCTAAACAACGGAGCCACATCTGATCGAACGATCGTCGGTACAAACGTATCGTTGACTAGTGCATATGATAGGGCACGTTTCTTAATTTGATTGGCAAGAGACCTGTCGTGGGGAAGCTTGCCTTCTTGCAAATATTTGATTATTGGTTGTCTCCAATCTTGTTCTTCATCGACTGCTGAAGATGTAGAGAGGACCTGGAAGATTGATTGTTGAGGTATTCCATGTCTACAGGGGACAGGACTTGACGACCCTGAACTTCTATAGGGATGAAATCTTCTTCTGGGCAAGCAAATTCCTTTGCAAGCTTTGCTAGGGCATCTGCCGAGGAATTGCTTCCACGAGGAACCCTATACATAGTTACAATGGGAATTTTCTCGAGTAGGTGCATTGTGTATTGGTGATATTTCAGGAGTTTAGGATTCAAAACCTTATAGGTCCCTGCAACTTGGTTGATCACCAGTTGAGAGTCACCATAGATCTTAATCTCTTTAATCTCCATTAGGATTGCAAGTTCCAAACCAGTTATCAAAGCTTCGTACTCAGCTTCGTTGTTCGTACAAGGTTCTGATAAATGGTAGGAAAAGTGCATCATTCCCTTATCCGGTGTTATGAAAACCAGACCGACTCCGGCTTTCCCAGGAATAGTAGATTGAGGTGTTTTGCCCCTTTGAGAGGACGCTGCACCATCAAAATACATTTCCCAGGTTTGAACATTGGATTCCTCGAAACTCATGATTTGCTCGTCAGGTAAATCATCATTTAGAGGAGATTCCGCCGGTAGCGGGTGTGCCGCAAGGAAGTCGGCGACGGCCTGCCCTTTCACAGCACGCAGGGGAATGAAAGTGATTTCAAATTGTAACAATATCATAGACCAACGAGCTAGACGTCCTGACAACGTGGGCCGGGTCATAAGATATTGCAGGGGTTGACACTGGAAATCAGACTGACCTGATGAGAAAGCATGTAATGTCTTAGTTTTTGTGCTGCAAAGACTAAGGCAAGGCAATGTTTCTCAATTGCAGGGTATCGGATTTCCGTTGGGAGTAATCTCCGACTCAGGTAGTAGAGGGGCATTCTCTTTCCCATCGTCATTGATTTGAGCTAGAAGAGCCCCAAGAGATTCGTCAAGGGCTGCAGTGTAAAGGATTAAAGGTCTTCCCGGAATGGGGGCTGCCAAAACTGGCGGATTTGTCAGGTATTGTTTGATATTTTCGAAAGCATTTTGACATTTCTCGTCCCAAATGAATTTGGCGTCCTTTTTAGCTAGGACAGAGAATGGTTGACATCTTCCAGAAAGATTAGAAATGAATCTTCTTATATACGCCAGCCTGCCCTGGAGGGATCTCAGTTGAGTGAGACTCTTAGGAGGCGGCATATTTAAGATAGCTTCAATTTTGGCAGGATCAATTTCGATTCCACGGTGCCTGACTACGAAACCTAAGAATTTCCCTGACGTGACGCCGAAAGCGCACTTCAAGGGATTCATTTTAAGGTCGTAGCGGCGCAACCGCTCGAAAACAGTTCTTAAATCATAAAGATGAGCCTCTTTCACTCTACTCTTGACAACTAAATCGTCGATGTAACATTCGACTTGATTATGTATTAAGTCATCAAAGATATGAGTCATGGCCCGCTGGTAGGTTGCACCAGCATTTTTGAGGCCAAAGGGCATCACTTTATAACAAAAGATCCCTATAGGACTTCTGAATGCAGTGTTTCTCTCATCTTCTGGGCCATCTTGATTTGATTATAACCAGACGAGCCATCCATAAAGGAGAAAACAACATGCGAGGAGGCAATGTCCACCATGAGTTCTGGGATTGGCAAAGGAAATTCATCCTTAGGACATGCCTTGTTCAAGTCTCTATAGTCAACACAGACCGGATTTGACCATTTTTCTTTCGAACTGGCACGACGCTGGCTACCCAAGAAGGATATTGTTCTTCTCGAATAAATCCAGCCTCTGCCAACTTCTTGACTTCAGAAACGACTTGTTGTTCGATCTCCAGACGCATACGTCGTGGAGCTTGCTTGACAGGAATGGCATCATGCCGGATTCCAAGTTTATGGACTGCTACGTCAGCGGACAACCCCGGCATTTCGTCGTATGTCCAGGCGAAGCAATCTTTAAACTCGGATAGAAGTTGAATTAGATCCTTAGACTCATCCTCACTCAACAAAGAACTTATGAAAGTGGGGCGAGGGTCATCCTCTGTTCCAAGATTGATTTCTTTAAGTTCATCGACTGTTGATTTAATTTCTTCTTCGAATTCGGGGGTGCATCCCGAACCTGAAGTTCGACAGAATCATCAAAAGTCTCCAAACAAAGTCCATCGAACGAATCAATGACTTCAGTAGGGACATTTTTAAATTCAGGACGACTAGTTATCATTAGACAAAATTCGTCATCGTCAAACGACCTAACGGTACTAAAACCGATACCACTGGTCCAATGTTTATTAAATTTTGAATTCCAAAGACTTTCGTGGTATCTAGCCTGACCCTTAGTCCATTGACTCGGAGCAAAACCTTTAGAAATAAGAGACTTAACACCAGCAGGAAAGTAGCCAAAAGGTAATTCCATTAATTCATTGAAATTTGCCTCTTCAAGGATTACATCATCTTCATTCCTTGAAGGAAGAGCCAGGGAAGAACTTCTTGGCTTTCCTTACTTCTCCATCTAAGTTCGGAGCATCCTTAATTACTAACCCTGAGACCCTGTCAGCAGACAGTGGGGTTAAGGTTAAGGATTCAACCGTTCTATTAAGCTTTTCATATAAACTCAATTCAGGCTCGTCATTTTGAATATTTAATTTTGTATCCTCCTGGTCGCTATCCGATTCTAAAGTGAGATCAAACTTCGGAGGAGGATTGATTTTTGTATAGTCAAAAGCAAATCTGGCACCCCTTTTTCTTGAATCTTCATCAGAACTTGTTTCAAGTTCGACATAGATGGGGAATTTCTTTTTCAATTGAAGGGCGACCTCGACCGCGTGCTCTTTGGGCCATCCTCCCACCTCTTTGAGGTATAATATTTGGAGGCCTGAAGATCACACGCTCGACGTCGTCTTCACTACTTGAGTTTTGTCTCTTTTGATTTTTGACTTTTTCTTTTCTCAATCTTTGAATTGCTTTTGAACCTTGACTTTCTGCCTTTTCCTCCTTGACGTTGATCTCTACTTTAGAACAGGTAGTGGACCCTTTAGGAACGTAGTACGCCGCATCCTCGTAGATCCCGATCTCGTGAATAGAGAATGGTTGCAGATCACCCTTAATTTCAAACTCAATGCCATCTCGTTGGTACTTGATGCATTGATGCAGGGTAGAAGGAACCATCCTATACTCATGGATCCAGGGCCTTCCTAGGAGCGCGTTAAAGGACGTTGCCGAATCAATTATATGAAATTTCGCTTCAGTTTTCAATTCTCCTATCTCTAGAAGAAGGGTAACTGAACCTAAAGCCTTCTCGCCCTTTTCATTGAACCCACGAAGCACTAACTTGTCAGTTGAGAGCTTGCTAGTATCAATTCTAAGGTATGCGAGAGTCTTTATGTTCATCACGTTGACCGATGCACCCGGGTCAACTAGAACTCTTGATAACTTAAACTTGCCCACATTTACTGTGATGTAAAGTGGACGATTGTGGTCGGCAGTTCCAAGGAGTAAATCTTCGTCAGAGAAGGTAACCCCAGGGATTTCTTTAAAGTACAAAGCTTCTTCCTCGGAAGTTGAGGCTAATTGAGCTAAGCAAATCTCTGGGTCGAGAAGTGCTTTAATTAGAGTCTCCCTCATCTCTTTTGAAAGGACAAGGGCATCATAAATGCTCAATTTGGCAGGCAACTTCCTAAGGTGAGCTAAGACATTGTAATCAACACTTGGAACATTAACGTTGGGACCCGGTGGATTTGAAAGAATTGGAGTTGATTGTTGAGCGGGGATTTGAATTGGATCATCAGAAACAACTTGTTTTCCTTTATCCTGAGGAGGTAGCCTAGGGGGTAAGACCTTCCCACCACGTAGTTGTACTTGCACGACTTCATCGGAAGAACAAACTACAGGGGAGTCTACGCTCTCCTTAGGCGATTGATTGTCGTTATCTGAGCGAGAGTCTGAATCTGAAAAGTCTATCACGACAGGACTCCCTTGAAAGTTAATTTCAGGGTTTTCACTATCTGATAAGACATCAGATTCGTTTCTCTCTTGAAGAGTCAAATCTGGAGAGTTGAGTGTTTGAATTTCTTGATTGATCTCAACTTGTTCTTGATTATTTTCAACAGAAGAGTCATTTACATTTTCATTCTCAACATTAATCATCAAAATATGGGCAGAAGGATCAGACTTTTTATTTAATTTTCGACCCTTTGCCTTTGATGGGGCAAAGTAAAAGTCAGATAATTTCAGTGGTGACAGAGGTTTTGAGCCACCATCAACCACTTGTACAGATCTCTCATCAACAAATTTCCTCTCTACAGAAAGTTCACTCTTTTCATTTTTATTCAGTACAGTAGTTCCTAAGACTACTGGAGAGGAAACTGTCCCAACGTCCTCCTGCGAAGCCTCGAGGTCAACCTCCCAGATCGGGTCCCGGGCTCTCGTCGGTAACTGTTGAGAAAGACGAAAAGATTTATTAATCGACTTTTTAAATGCCCGGGATAGTGCTATATCCCAACCATCTTCAATGGACAGAGAAGAGTTAGAATTCATACCTGAGATAGATTTGACAGACCCTGATCCGGATCGACCAGGTACTCCTTTGGAATTATAATATTACCTTGACGGAAGTTCTTTTCTAGCCAATCTTTGAAGACGATGCAGTCTTCGATTGTGTGGCCTAACATGCGATGGTAGGGGCAAAAAGTTGGATCATCCTTCTTATTTGCCTCTTCCGGCTTCTTGGCCTCCGGCAATCGAAAATCTGGCTTCTTCTGAAGACTTTTAAAGATCTTTCTCACTGACTCCCTTTTAAATGGATATGTACGAGCCAATCTCTCTTTAAAAGAAATCGGGTGAGAATCTCTTGTGGGTTGAGAAGTTACCTGAAAAGGTGGAGATTTTTGAGTTTGTTGTGTTGGAGAATTACTGGACTGAACATTCATTGGTTTCTTCCCCTTATCAACAGCTGAAACCATTGCTGTTCTCTTTTCAAAGGATTTCAATGGTTTGCTAGCTTTCTTTTCCTCGGTAGAATCCTTCAGGAATGGCATTTTAGAAGCCTCTTCCTGTAGATTACTAGCCTTATTTAAAAGTTTTTCGAAGGTTTTGATAGTGAAACCCTTCAGGAGAAAAGCAATAGGCCCGTGGATGTTCTTTAAAAGAATCTCCACTGCATGTTGCTCTTGCAACTGGGGTTCACACTTCATCGAGAGATTTCGCCATCTCAAGATGTACTCAACCAAAGACTCTCCCGGTTTTTGTTTTTCGATGACGAGATCACCAACGGTTACACGCTGCTGAGCTCCTGAGAATCTCTTTAAGAATAGACTCTCGAGCTCTGTGAATGTTTTCACTGAACCATTAGGTAAATCTGCGTACCACTCAAAAGCAATACCGGATAGACTACTCACAAACTGGCGAAAGAGTAGAGCATCTGACCCTCCTGCGTTGCAACAACTCGCTCGGAAGTGGGCCAGGTGCTGTCTTGGGTTTTCTAACCCACTAAAAACTTTAAATGAAGGTGGCACAAAGCCTTTAGGATAAGAAACTGAATCATATTCTTCAGGGTAGGGTCTACCCTTTGGAATGGATACAGTCCCTTGAGAATGGGCTAAGGCCTCCCTTACCTGGGTTTCAATCATCTGGCGGATATCTTTGTCGGCTGGAGAGGTTGGGGAAGCAACCTCTGGAGTTCTAGGACTTGATTCTGTTTTCCTGCTGTGCTCACCCACTGTGTGTGTTGTAGGTTGCAACTGCTCGGATTGAGATTGTTGTACCTTGATCATCTGATTTTGCATCTGTTCCATTCTGAGCATCATCTGTTCAATTTTGCTCTCCAGACTCTTGATGTATTCATCTTTCTCATTCAATTTAATTGATCCATCGGAGTCTGAATCTACTGCTGCAGAGGCTTCTTCTTTACCAGATCGGTGTCTTGAAGGCTCAGCATCTTTATTTGATGCTCTGGTCTCAACCATACAAATGTTCCCAGCTGAATCTTCTTCCATCAGATCATCTGCTTCTGGATCAAAGGCTTCAATTGCCTTGTTTTTGAGTATATCCCTTATTTCTTGTACCACCTCATCGACCGCCTACCCTCAATTGATTCAAGGTCGATTGGTAGGTACCCCTTATAGTTAATCATCTCTTCAAATTCCTCATCTCCGAACTGGGTGAGGACCTCTTGAATTTTCAAGTCATCAGCAGTAGGTTCTGCCACTAACTGATCCAACATTTCTTGATCATCCTCAAGTTCTGTCCCCTCCCCTCCGACTGTCCCGGGGTCGGTAGTCGTGAGGGTGACATCCTCAATAGGGTGAGGGATATCTAACTTAACAGGTGACGAAGGAGTTTGACTTGTAGGAACTCCAACATCAATCTGAGGAGAATCCTCACATCCCTGAATAAAGAGTCGGGGGACCTTAACAGGTGACTGGACTGGTAACTGAGTTGATGACTGAACTGGTGTCTCTCTAATCTGAATCCCAACAGTTCTGCTTATCTTCATTGGCACATAAGGTTCATCCAAAAGTATGGGCCTCTTGCCCTTAACATCAACTGGTTGTAAATCTTTGACGATCTCTTTTGATTTGGCTATCACAGGGGCCAACTTTGAGAGTCTTGAAGGGGGAACTGGAGGTCTACCACTGAGGGGTGACTCCTACCAGACCCAGTTAAAAATTATCTCCTCAGTTTTGGCAGTTGGGAGACGAGGCACCCAATGATATCCATCCACTAATACTGAGGCAACTGGTTGCTTAACAAACTTTTTGTTTCTCCTCACTGGCTGAGGAGTCAGGTTTCTTGCTTCAGATTTCTCTTCTTTCAAAACTTCTTTCTCAAGTTTATGTGAGATCACCCCCTTCAGGTGTCTTACATATTGTTCTTTGGTCTGACCTGTCTCAGCAGCACAGGTATGAATGATGTTCCTTAACATCCTAGTTCTCAAAGTGTTCTTCTCCTTGTGGTTCTCTTAACAGTGTAGTCGACTGGGCTAGGTGGAGAGCTAGCAATCCGCGTGACTCTCTCCTCCCCTGCAGCAGCTGCGAGGGGGTGAAAACGACTCCCTTTCAGGAGTGGAGAAGAGGCAGGGATAGGCAGCTCCTCAGCAGCCTCAGGCTCAACTAAACTCAAGGCTTTCTGTTCAGCTATCTTCCTTGATTTAGTAATTTTTCTTCCTTATCCTTCTCAGGTAGTTCTTCCTAGCACTCTTAGTGCCAAACAGTGCTGCAGAACTAGAAGATCCTTTCAACAGTAGACTTTACTTCAATTTTCTTGTCCTCACTCTGGACTGAGGGTGCAGAAGGTGTAAGGGTAGCACCTGCTGCCAGTTCCAACACTGGGGGAAGGTCACTCGTAGCTCCCACAGCTAGTTCCACTACTGGACCATTCTCGCCCTCAGCAGCGAGATTGATGATTGTTCCACCATTAACAGACAGTTTAAGAGTTTTGAAACCCATCCCAAACTGAATCGCACTGCTATGAATTAACTCTTCGACTTGGAGGTCTCGGTCAACAGAGAACAGAAGTTTCCCAGCCATTGCAGAAGATTTGATTGTCTGAAATTTGAAAGAGAAGACTTGAATCAAACTTTTGAAATTGAATTTTGACAAGAAATTTTCTATATTTTATCACATAAATCGAATTATGGGAACTATAATCCGATATATAGTGATAAAGTATAGATATCAATTTTGACTTGAAGAAAATTTGAATTTTTGTTGTATATGTTCAACTACAAGAGAATGTTGTAGAGAACGTATAACAACAATGGTCTGGATTTGATTTGAAAGATTTGACGTGGGTTTGAAATTTTGAAGATTGAAAGATTTTCTTTGACTATTTGGAACCAATAAGTCGGATTTGATTTCAACTTAATAGTTAACAAAATATCAAAGAAAGTCAAGGAGTTTTGACTCGACTCTCATATCCCACTGATCAGGCTAGGGATAAGATGTCAGAGGTTTGACTTGATGAAAAGACTAGATGATTAAATTTGAATCTGGAAATAGTACATGTTATACTACAAGAGAACGTTGTAGTAGTACATGTGACAGTGAAAATTGATTTTGAATTGAAAGGGAATTTGAACGACTCAAAAATCCGGCAGCATCTCCCCTTATTTTGAAACTCGAGGTGTTGAACATATGTTCAACATAACGTTTACAAAAATAGGAGAGATATTCTGGAAATAACCTGACTCTTTCATTCTGATTAATGACTCAGAATGAAATGTCAAAGACTGAAACAACCGGAGAAGTTGAAAGTACACTAACTATATACAACTACGATAATTATTGTAGAATATATAGTGGTAATGATTATTCTGATTTGAAAATAGATATTTGAAAAATTTGAAATTTCGGCAGCATCTCCCCTTATTTTGAAACTCGAAGTGTTGAACGTATGTTCAACATAACGGTTTACAAAAATAGGGGGGGATGTTATAAGCTAACTCGACTCTTTCATTCCGACTAGTGATTCGGGATTGAAATGTCGAAGGTTAGATTAACCAGAAAATTTCAAATTTGGATTAAAATTTGGAAGAGGAATCTATATCCTATCACACATATTGAATTATAGAAATTACAATCCTATGTGTAATGGTAAGATATAGGAATCGATTGAGATTTGAAGACAATGGAATTTTGCTAGACATTTGAAATTATAACTTTGAAGTTAAAGAAATCTTCTGTAAATTGTGAAACTTAGCACGCTATGATTTATTTGCATGCAAGTTTGCAACATGTACAGAAAGACTTTGAAAAGCTCAGCTTGACTCTTTCGCTCTACCAATGAACTCGGAGGCAAAATGTCAAAGCCAGACTTTGAGAGAGATTTCCTACACTCACCTCTCTTTTCATATGTCTTAATTGAGTTGGCCACACTCCCCAAGGAAGAAATGGGTAGAGGGACCAACAGAAGAAAGGTAGTCAAAACTACCGATGCAATAAAATTCGTACCGCTATTAAAGATGGAGAGAGAGAAATTCCCCAGCGGAGTCGCCATTTTTTTTTTTTGATTGAAAAATATTGGTTTTGAAAAAGTGTTTAATTTTCTTTGGGAAATGTTAGATTTCTGGAATTTAAATTTTATAATCGAACACTTATTATGAATGATATATCACCTCGAAAGGTGAACATATCGTTCCCTAATAGGTTCAGATTACAAATCTTAATTTATCCTGATTATCGTAGTCAAACTCAAAGGAGAAACAACATATGATCCCTAAGAATCAAATGATGTTAAATCAATGTTTAACTATAATAATCTAGTAAAAAGATCATTAATTTCATAATCAAGATCACGATAATAGTACGATATATCTTTCCAAGAAAGAGGATATCGTCTGTTATCGATCATTTGAAAATGACGATAATGATCGTTGACTTTTGATTTCCCAAAGATAATTAATTAAAGATTTTAAAAAAGATTAATTTTGAAATCAGGTCTGGGTTTCTAAATCTCCTACGAGCGCAAGCCCTCGTAGTTAATTACATCGTAGGAAACCAGAAAATTTCCTACGAATACTCTCGATTAAAATAGCGATACGAATTTTATTTAAGAATTCAAAGATTGATATCAAAGGAGGTTAAGGACTGGAATTTTCAATAGGAATGGTTCAAGATTGAACACTTATTTCTTGAGTCAAAGAAGAAGAGTAGGAGGTGTTTTGAGATTCTGAATTACTTCAGAAACACCTCAACTATCCTAATTGTTGGGCTTGAATTAGATGGAAAATAGATTTATGTTTAAGTGATTGATTTTATTAGAAAATGGGAATTAGATTCCCGGAAGATTGAGGTCTTAGAATTGAATATCTGCCTCAGATCCTAAGTCTAAAATTGGGTACTGAGAATCAGTGACCCAAACCTAGCTAATGCAATGCAATCTGGACTTATCCCGGCCTGGATTGGGGAGCCAGCTAAACCACCTAAACGCTTTTAAAACCATGAGTCAAAGTCTTTAAATGTAGAGTGGTTAAGGACATTGATTAAGATTGGTTTAAAGAATTGGGGTCGACATCTAGAGCAGATCCTAATTGACCCCTTAACATATGTTGGGTTAAATGTCTAAATAAAAATGCAATTAAGATTTAGACTCGATTTTTAATTTGTATCTAATGCAATGCATGCTAGTTGACTCGATGAAATGCTTAAATCAATATGAAGCAGTTTTAAAATAGGCTTAAAAATAGGTTTTATCCTAGAGATTGCACAACATCCCCTTGGACAGAACTGCACCCTAATAGGTCAGGTGGTCTGCCAGAACCCGCAGGCGGGGAGGTGCCTAACAAGGATGAGAAAAGTCAATATGTATGCATGAAAAACTCCCGCGAGTCCGGGCTTACTTCTTAAGAGCGTTAGAGTTTCTATCTGAGCTTAAAATATTTTAATTTTGTTTAAGTAGAAAAGGTTAATGACCGTACCCTCACGAGCCTCCGATCGGGTTCCAGGCTAAATCAAATATGACATGCAATAAGCGCCAAAAAACTACTAAAAGCATGTGGTCCTTAATCGCAATCAACATCAATTAATCAAATCAATATTTAATTAAATTAATTAAATAAATGCTCAAACTGAAAGTCCATAGGCAAGTGCTTTAATAATACAACCCAGGGTCTGCAGTAAAGTAAAGTGGCCGGGTACCACTGACTACAACCCGGATTCTACTCCTAAGACTCAAGTGACTTTGAGATTTGAGATTCTTCTCGTTCTTCACTTCTTCGTCTCTTAGAACTCCTTGGATCGTCGGGTCTGGGTATCCAAATGAAAAGAAACTCCCCCTGAATATGGGTGTTATCTTTTCTCTTTGGATACTTGAACTTCATCCTAATTTGGATCTCCAAATGGATAGGAACTCTCCCCTAAGGGATGTTCCTTCCTCTTTGGATTCCAAATTGGATGTTTAAGTATCTCAATCTCAAATCACTTTAAACATTACAACTCAATTTAAATCAAATTACATCAAATTGAAATTAAAAATCTAGACTCAACAACCTGCAAGGTTATCCTAATAATCAGCAGTTTATATTTGACATCCCAAGCAGTTAATATATTGAAATTTAAAATACTCAATCACAGCCACGCTTGGCCATGCTCTTTTTGATTTAAAGGGGGACTTAAGCATGCTTAGCAGCACCTGTGCAATTTGATAATTATAATTTTGCCCCCTTTAATTTATGCCCTGTATGAGCATGGCCACCTGCATAAGATTGAATTAGTACAAATCGTTCCTAGCCTAGGGGTAGATCTAATCGTACAATCAATCACATCACAGAATGCATTAAATAAATAAACAATCACATCATCAATCAATCCTATGTCTAGCAAACAGCATGCAGTAAAAGCTCGAAAATCCGGCACACAGCAGAAAAGTAAACACCGGCCTAGCCTAAGACTAGAGTTGGTTGTCCTAGCAAACCATCTAAAGTGTGTGAGGTAGGCTGTGTGGCTTTGATATGTCCTAAATAGGATGATTTGATTGAAGTTGTTTGAGGTTCAAGTTGGTTGAAAGCTTAAGGGAAGATTTAATTTGAATTTAAATATTAATGACTTGAATTGATTTTAAACTTAATTTTAATTATTTGTTGGATATCACCTTTGTTTCACACCGAGGCCGTGAAGTTTATTTCACCTTCCTTGGGGCTAATTTAATAGCCTCGTAGGCCTGGGTTACCCAGTGGTACCCGATATAATTAAATGATTTGAGTTTGATTAAGGTTTAAAGGTTGATTAATTTTAATTAAGATTGTTTGGTTGCTGGTTTTAAGTTCAAATTGATGTTTTCTGGAATTTTGACAATTTATTGAATTTTGGAAATTTTTGGATTATTTTAATGATTTAATTAAGGGTCAAAATTGACCTTTTGATTTAAAGGGTTTTCTAGAAAGTTAATATTTTATTAAAATACTAGACCTTAATACGATCAGTTAGACAGTAAGTACATGCTGAAATTGGATTTTTCTACATTTTATTATGAAGGTTTGAAGTTTTGACTTGATTTTGAACTAAGTTTGACCAAAAGTTGACTTTTTCAAATTTGTTTGATTTCTGGAAACTTAACATTTTTAATAAATATTAGAGCTTAAGATGAGTTGTATGCCTTTGAGTTTGCTCAATTTGGAGTTCATTTGAATTAGTTATGAATTTTTGAAGTTTTGAGTATTTAATGAATTATTTAAATTGTTTAATTAGAGACCCTTTTTGTGATTTGGATCCAAATGATCTCCAAACTTCTTGAAATCAACTCCAAAGGTCAGGAATGACCTAAGGAGTGATTTCCAAGTGTTTGAAAATTTTTGGAATTTTTAATTATTTTTAATTAATTAAATTAATTAAATATTGAATTTCAATTAAAATTAAATTAAACTCAATTTGAAGTCCAGTAAAGGGGCTTTTATTTTTTATTGATTAAGGGTTTAATTCTGGTCAGTTAGAGGTTAATTGTATTTTTTGGATTTAAATTTGATTTATTAGAATTTCTGGAAGGCTTAAAGGCTTAATTAAGGTTTAAGTTTGATTAGGTTGATTAAGGGGCTTAATGATCTCAAAAGTCAGTGGGAAAATTTCCTAAGCTGAGGATGTCACTATGTTCAAATGGTTTGAGTTTCAAGTCAATTGGATTGAATCTAATAATTAGAATTTTTCTAAATTTTCTAAATGAGTCCTTAATTGTTGTCCTTAATGACACTAGGTTAATTGGGTTCAAATCAAGTTTCTAACCCTCAATATAACATATGCATGATAAATATACATATAAACACAATCAATCCTATGTCTAAGAGAGCCTTAAACTAAGTGGTGTGTGTATATCCTTAAACATGCATAGATTAATACTTAATTAAATGTGAACAATAACTAGATTAGTGAATGATTAGAGCATAACCATTCACTAACACTCCCACAAAATTTCTATTCAAATATGTTGATCTATGTTTAAAATTCCAAAGTAGATCTCTCAACCTAATGGATTTAAATACATAAATATATTTCAAAATAATTTAAAATATATGCTTGACTTATATAAAAAGCCATATAAAAACATAGGTTTTGAATCTAAAATATTTAAGATATAACTAAGGTAAATTCAATAGCTAAATGAGAGATCTACTGATCTATTAAGGTCATTTGAAAATAAGTTTTTAATTTTCAAAATAATTAGCTTAATATTTAATTAGATATTAATTAAATATTAAAATAATTAAGTAATTAAAATAAGTTAACATTAATCAAGTTTTGATCTCTGAATTTGATTTCAAATTAAAGTACTTAATTTCTGAAAATTTTGATATATTACACTTAATTTTCTGATTTAAAATGAATTTATTGTGAATTTTTAAATTTAAATCAATTAAAAGGGTTTTTAAATAATTTTAAATTAATTAATGATTAAAATAATTTAAAAAATTAATTAATTTAAATCTTAAGAATTTTCTAAAATTTCTAAATTATTTGTATTTATAAATATACTAATTTAAAAAAAAATATTTAATTATTATTCATTAGTTAAATATTAATTAATAATTAAACATTTAGTTAATTGAAATATAAGATATATTTGAATTAATTTAATTCAAAATTAGAATAATTTAAGGTTAATTACTTAATAATTGGATATTAATTAATTAAATCATTGAATATTAATTAATTATTAAAGTATTAAAATATTATTAACTTATTTAAATAATATTAAATAATTTCAATTAAATGTTGTTAAAATTTTCAAATATTTTTAAGATTAATATTAAGTTTAAGATTAATTAAGCATTAATTAATTATTTAACTATTTAATTAAAATATTAAATGATATTTAAATATTTAAAATTAAATTAAACTTTTAAAATAATTTAAATGATATTTAACTTTATAATTTATTTAATGTTAATTAAAATATTAAAGGTTATTAATTAAAATCTTAAAATTATTTAATATTAAATAATAATAATAAAAAAAATTATAAAGTATTTAATGAAAATATTATATGATTTATATATTAATAAAAGTTTAATATTATTTAATATTAATTAAAATAATAACTATTTAATATTGATAAAATATTAAACAATTAATATTAATTAATATTTTAAAACATTTAATATTAAATAATATTATAAAGTATTTAATATTAATTAGAATATAAAGTAAAATCAATTATTAATTAAAGTTGTAAATTATTTAAATTAATTAATATTTAATGATAAATATTTAAATAAAATATTTAATATATAAAGGTTAATTATTAGTTTATAATAATTAATAATTGATATTAATGTAATTTAATAAAAAAAATTATTATAAAATTTAAATTAATAATAATTCTAAATTAAAATTATTTAATTTCTGAAATGTATTTTAATATATATTATATTTTAATATATAATATATATTATTTAATATTTATTTAAAAGAAAATTAAAATTAAAACGAATATAAAAAAAAAATAACGGCTGACCACGTGGCAGGCTCTGATTGGCCTTTCAAACCCGCGGGAGCCACGTGGCCGCTTTCGATTGGCGGAGGCAGAACACCGCGGCCAATCATTGGTTGGCGGCGCAATGATTGCGCCGCCAACAATGATTGCGGGATCATTAACCGCGGACGCGTTTACTTATCCGCGTCAGCAAGCTCTCGTCGCCGTCTGATCCCCCGTGTTATGAAACGGACGGCGCAGATGGAGCTGAACGGCAAATAAGCTCCTTCAGCCACGGATCCGCGGTTGGATGGACCGCGAGAAAGCTTGATCGAGACCGTTGATCATGAAATCAACGGTCCAAAATGCGCCCAGTTACAGAACATTACGAATGAGACCCTAAATGGTTTTTCGTCTTGTTCTCTTGATCCGATGGACCAATAAATGAAATTTTAAACATAGCTACCCTAAGTGAACAGAAATCATGTGGGTTATTTAGTTGAGCTTAAAACGAACTTGATAAAAAGTTAATTAATCTAAAAAAAGTGACCTAGGGCTAGAGTTTTAGGAAGATTTACCGAGGGATTTGAAGGGGAATTGGTTTCTCTGAATTTGTGGTTTGTCCTCGTATAGATCTCCAATTGAAATCGCGACTCGAAATGCCTTGGATCGAGCTATGCAACCCTTGGATGAATCAAGCCTTAACTTGCCGGAATATGGTCGCCGGCGAGCTTTGACCGGTGGATCTTGGTCGGAAATGTGAAGAGGAGGCAGTTTAGGGCTTGTAGAGCAGAGAGTTTGGCTAGAAAGTCTGGAATAGTGAGAGAGAGCTAGGATGAGAGTGACGACTCTCCAAGGGGTTTTGCCCTATTCAATCATTCCAAATTGAATCAGTGGCTGGGATGGTTTTGTTGAGCTCTATGATGTTGCCAAGTGTCCCTAGGGTGTTGGGAGCAGGAGAATCAAAGGACACAAGGACAAATGACATGTAAAGGTCATTTTGTCCCTTTGTGGCCATGTGGGGTTAATGGAAGCTTGGATCTGGATCCAAGGCTATGATAGACTCTAAGGATGTTCTAGAGTCTGGCCAAATGGTTTTGAGCTGAGTTGGCATGAGATGCCATGGCCATTTGTGTTTAAGCCTTTTTTGAAGCATTTATTTTATTGACTATGTTGACCAGTCAACTGGTAACAGCAGGTGAGGTGGCACCTAAATGGTCTTGATGGGCTGATTAGGTAGTTGAGAAGATTTGAGGTTTAAATATTAAAGCAAAATACATTTGAAAGAGTTTGAGAGATTTGACCAAATCATTAAAGTTTACTAAAAGTCAAACTTATGGGATGACTCAAAATGGATTTGAATAAACTTGGGTCATCTCTTGGAGGATTTAAGTATTTGAATAGTTGATTTGAACGACTGGGTGGGACAACCCACTTGAACCCTTAAGAGATGTTTTAGTCAACTTAGGTTGACTATGGCATACAAAGATGGCGGAAGTATTGTGGGCGTATCGTACGACCTACAAAACACCAACCAAAGCCACTCCCTACTCACTAGTGTTCGGAGCTGAAGCCGTTTTGCCACTAGAAGTTGAATTACCGTCTCTTCGGGTCGCTATCCAGAATGAGCTTACTCAAGAGCAGAATGCTCGCCTAAGAATTGAGGAGCTCGATGCACTCGACGAAGTCAGGCTGCAAGCCCAACAGAACTTAGAAATCTACCGAGGAAGGATGGCAAAATTATTTGATCGGATGGTGCGCCCTCGATCCTTTCAAGAAGGGGAATTGGTCCTGGTGCTGAGAAGACCAATCATCCCACACCGAAGAATTGGTGGCAAGTTTGTGTCCAACTGGGAAGGCCCATTCGTCATCGAGAATGCGTACCAAGGAGGAGCCTACCAGCTTATCGATCTGCACGGTCAGAGGCCTATGCCGCCGATCAACGGTCGACATCTGAAGAAGTACCATGCATAAGATTGCCCGAAGAAGTGTTATATTATTATGTATTTCATGCATATCTATATACACTTTACATTTTTACATTTTGAAATTCTCTTGTGTTCCAAGAATGCATTTCAAAATCTCCCTGCAGGACAGGGGGCATTTTAAATATTTATTTGGGTCGACATCGTGCTACGCGCCGAGATCCCCAAATAAATATTTAAAATCACAAAATTTCAAATTTACTCCGTTATGAAATGTCCCTGCGAGACAGAGGGCATTTTAAATATTTATTCGGGTCGACATCGCGCTGCATGCCGAGATCCCCGAATAAATATTTAAAATCACCAACACAAATATTCTTTTATACTGAAGAATACAATAAATTCTTTTCAAAGTATGTGCAGGTGGTCTTTCAAAAGATCGAGACATCACCTTCTCCAACGTACAAAAATTCGAAAGTCAAAAAAGGAGACTTTCGCAACTACACACTCTAACAAATTGAGTCAGAACGACCTGAAGTCTTTCAGCAGCCTGAAGCTTAAGGTTCGAGTGGGTGTAAGAGGTCGGATCCAACACGCCCAAATATGGCCGGATCGCTGGCAGCTCCGTCTACTCAACGCGCCATAAGAAAGGCTGTAGTAGAGGAACCCCCACTTCGTCAACCCGTCAGTAGGGACTGTAGGAAGTACGAAGGCGAATTTGACTCGATAAGTTTAAGTGATCGTAGTCTACCAAATTCTCCTAATTGACCGGAGAATCAAAGTTCCAGTGGGAAGAAAGAATCTCGAGCAACTACCAAACTCGTGTAGGCTCTAAATCTTCAACCACAAAGGAGAACTCCAAATCTATCAACTTCAGCAAAATCAGCATTGGGAAGCACATTTCCCCTAGCTCAAGTCTGAAACCTGAATGGGTGTAAGAGGTCGGATCCAACAAGCCCAAATATGGCCGGATCGCTGGCAGCTCCATCTACTCAACACGCCATAAGAAAGGCCGTAGTAGAGGAACCCCCATCTCAGCAACCAGGGGACGAAGAGCTATCAAATCTCAGCTCTCCCGATTTGATGAACTCAAGTGACTCAGATTAAAGTCTCCTCAAGTGATTAAGGATCAAGATACTACCCAAAGTTGGTACTATCAACTGAATCCAAAACCTGAAAATCTTTCAACAAATCCGCTAAGCACAAAGCTAGGATCGAAGGAATTTTTCTTCAACAAGTCCACCAAAGCACAACGCAGAGGACCAAGAAAAAATTATCCCAAAGTTCATGAAAAGCTCAAAGCTGAACTAAGAGGATTCCGTCATCAACAAGTCCGCTATGCACAAAGCTCTGGACCGATGACTTTTCGCCTACGACCTATTACAAACCTAAAAGGTTTAGGTCACCGGCATCTACTCCTTCATCAAGCCCGCCAAAGCAAGAAGCATAGGGCAGAAGGCACAAACCACCTGACAAGTCAGTGAAGACAAATCAGGTAATTCTCCATCAATGTCCGCCGCACAAAGCACAGGACAGAAGGAACCAAAATCCCAGGGAAACTAAAGCCACAAGAAAGAGGTATCCCGAACGACATCTACAAGTGTCCCTAAAGGCTGGGGGCATTTTAAATATTTATTTGGGTCGACATCGCGCCGCTGCCGAGATCCCCAAATAAATATTTAAAATTATTTACAATACCATCAACACAACTCGAAGTACAACCACAGAAATCACAGGAGCAGTAAAAAGAAAGCTCGTCAACAACTGAATTCACAAAAAAAAAATGCTTCATTTTATTAATTCAGAATCCATATACAAGTTTTTAGTTCTCTTTTACAAGTTTACATCAACAAAAAAGGGAGAAAAGTACAATGTCCTTCGCAGAGGACTACAAATTTGTCTCCTAAACTATGCCTGAAGAGGAAGTCAACAGCTCTGCTCAGCTCCTTCCAAAGACCAGGTACTTTGCACTTCTGGAACCTGCACAAGGCAACAAGGGTCAGTAAGCAGCCAAAGAAAGAAAAGAAACAGAACAAACAAACTAAAAAAAACGTACCAGAACCAAATCTCCAGTGGTAGCTGACTGACTGGATCCTATCTTTGTAGTGACCTGCACAAGAAACAAAAGAATTGTCAGTACAGTTATAAAATCAGAATTGAAAACTAAGAAAACAGTAGTGTCAAAAGAAGAACAGAAAGTGACATTACTACATACTATCATCAATCTACGAAGTGACACTCTAAGGAGCTAGGTCTAAAGTACTATATCAGTATCTTTTGGAGCTCTACCTAACTAAAGTCAGCATGTCAATCCTCTTACTGATTACAAGTACATCTAGAGATCTACGAAGACACCGAGACAGACTCTTGAAGATCTACAGGATGGTAATCTTAGTGTGACATCCAAGCAAACTTTTGGAGATCCACTAAATGAAAATTTGTGTGACATCCAGAGAAAATTTTTGGAGATCCACAAAGTCAATCAACATACAACAAACGTGATTCACTCTAGAAGTGAACCACATTTGTTGGGGGGCATTTGTTGACCTATAAAAAAAATCAGCAAGATCCTACATACCTCTCCTCCGCAAATCCTGCCGAAGACCCGCCGCATCTACAGTGCTCGTACACTGTGTTCGGCGCCGTTGGCGTCGCTTCCCACGATCCTTTTTCCCGCAAATCCTGCGAGCTCGCCTCGGTCGAACGTCCGTTTCTGTCGTTAAATACCGACCCCGATCTCCCCTGTTCGCCAGACACACAACACTTCTCCTCTCCGATCTCCAAGCCCTCTCCATCACCGAACATCTCCCTGCTCCTTGCGACTGATCTCCCTGTCCCGAGCCTCCTTCCGCCTCCGTCAGCGGCGTTCCCTCTCTGTGAGATCGAAAGTTCCGACATTTTGATCCAAAGCAACGATCGGAGCTCACTCGCTACGACCGAACTCCCCTCTCCATTCGCGAACGTCGACTGACCCTTACCTCCTCAGCTCCTCTTCCCTTCCCAACCACCAATCAAAGCACTAGTCTAGCCGCCACAGACCCGTCGACCTCCCTGTCCCGTCGAGTGAGAGAGAGAGAGAGAGAGAAAGAGAGAAAGGGAGAGGAAGACCACCTACCTCCTTCCCTCAAGCCGCCGCCTCCTCTCCGTTTCCCCTTGCCAGATCGGGAGTCACGACATTTTGATCCGAAAGCAACAATAGGAGCTCGCTGTGAAGGTAACTTATTCCCCTACACATGCTTCTTCGGCCAAATCCCTTGAAACCGCCGAACTTTAGAGAAAGGGGAAGGAGAGGGTTTAAAGATTTTAATTAAAATTAATATCAATTAATTTTAATTAGAATTAATATTAAAATAACTTTAATTAAAGCTAATATTAATTAGTTTTAATTGTAATTATTTTAACTAATTATTATTATTATAATTCATTATAATTAATTTTAGTTAAATTATTATAATTAATTTTAATTAATTATAAGTAATTTAATTAAAGTTAATTTTAATTAATTATATATATATATATATTTAATTACAATTAATTACTATTAGTTAATTTGTAAAAAAATTAATTAATATTAATTAATTGTAATTATTAAATTTAAATATAATTAATTATCATAATTATAATTAATTTTTTTTAATTGATTATAATTAACTATAATTAATTATTTAAAAAAAAAAAGAAAAGAGAGAGAATGATTCTCTCCTCTTCCCTTGATCTTCGTGCCAACCCCGCCGACTACTCGCAAAGGTATAACGCTTCTAAACTTAAAACTCCGAGAACTCGTTCTCGTCGTTGGCGGCGGACCGGAAAACCGCCTATACACGCTTTCTTAAGCGTGGTGGGATGGGACCCCGGTGCGGCGCCTACAACGAGGCGGGTAATCACCTCAAAATCCTATCCTCGGCGTTCGTGTCGAGCCGGCAAACCGCCTATACACGCTTTCATAAGCGTGGTGGGAAGGGAACCCGGTGCGACACCTACGACGAGGCGGGTAGGCCCTATACACGCTTTTCTTAGCGTGGTGGGGATAATTTTAAGTACCCGTATGCGGCTCTGTACCTGCGGGGAAACAAATGCTTTTCTTTTTCAGGTACGTCGAAGACCCATACACGCTTTCTTAAGCGTGGTGGGGGATTGAAGACTTTACACGGCCGCGGTGTCCTCGAAAGAGGGCACCTACCATACACGCTTTCTTAAGCGTGGTGGGAAAGGCCCAGTTTTCCGTTATTTCCCCTAAACGGGGGAGATGCCGGAATGCTGCCGAAATTTCGGGTGAACTTAAGACTGTACCTGGACTTATTTGAGCTCAAGAGCAGAAGACTTGGACTAGAACTCAAACTCAAGTGAACAACAAAATAATTTGAAATGAACAATGAAATAGATTTTAAATGGATTTGAACTCAAACAAGTGACAATGAACAACAATGAGCCAAACTTAAAAACTCTTGGACAGCAGGGAACATAGAGGTTGAGCTGAACTTGTACATAATTTGAACATTTAAACTTGATTTGGATAACAAGAGCATGGACTCAAATCAAACTTGAAAGATAAGAAATTTGAGCGATATGCAAATGATATTGAAATTCAATATTTTTGGTGACTTGAAGTGATTGCAAAACTACAATGAGCATGATAACCCACTAACGGTCATATACAAGAAGTGTACTTGTAAGCAACAACAGAAGAGATGTAATGCAGACAAATACATGATGTTCCTATAATGTACAATAGTATACCTACAAGTTACTACAAGGATCATGCAATGAATATGAACATCCTTTCATGGGCATGTATAGAAGACTTGCAATGAACACATACGAAGGACTCGAATTGAACTTGTATCAAACAAGGAACTCTAAGTACAACTTGCTTGCAAAGGAATAAAAGTTTCTACCTATAAGCTATACATGAAATCTCCAACAAATGTCAAAGAGCCGTCATGATGATTGGAATGCAAACACTATTAAATGACATTCCTACAAGCAGTAACATTCCAATGTCAAACAAATGCAAGGATTCAAACCTCATGCAAACAATGACACTGAAATTAAGTGAAGCTTGAACTTGACTACAAAGGACTCTGATTGAATCGAGTTTGAGCTCATGAACTCGAACTTAAAATATGCACTTGTGGCCATTGAACTCAAACCATACAACATCAAGTGAGATTTGAATCAATCTCAGGACCATAAGGAACTTCATTTGGATGATTCTGAATTCAAACTCAAGTCAAGCAAACTCAGATTGAACTCAATTTGGAACAAAATTCGAACTGCAGGAAACTCGTACAGTGGATAGAGACAAATTGAACTCAAATGAGTTACAATATGAATCCAATTCAAACTGGAATATAGGTAAGATGAGTGAGCAATGAGGAATTTCATTCGAACAATAACATAACATTTCCAATGGAATGTTGATCATTTCAATCGGGATGAAGATGCTGATGACATCAAGTTCGTTGCGAATCACAAAGAACTTACAAATTGGTATGCCGAACTCTTGTAAATTCATTCATAAAAATACAGTTTTTGGTGACTCAAGGCGATCGCAAATGCCAAGTATTCGGACAAAAGTCAAATGAAAGGCTTGTTATGTACAAAAGCATCTCAACAACTAGTGCAAATCATATACAAATGATGAGTGATAGATTGAATTACCTAACTAGATATCAATGAAAGAACAAAGGTCTACAAAGGAGGTCCAAGGGTCCACAACAAACAAAGATTCTTATGACTGCATATAAAAGACATGTAGTGAAAGAGATAGTTGGCTTACAAGCATGCAACCAAGGAGGAAGATCTGCAATATATACAGATTTCAATACATACAATCTCTCTACGAGTACAGATGTATGTAAAACATGTCACTCGTGGGTAGATGCAGAAAGACTTCAGTAAATGCAGTATCCTGAAGTCAATTCCAATATATGAATGAAAATATCTACCTGCCTACCAACAATAGTTGGGGAGATCGTACGACGCAAAGCCACCGGATCTGCAACATCCATGCAAGCAGACAGAAGGCATACAAATCCCCAAATGAAATCCCAACGCAACGCCACCGGATCCGCAACTTTCATGCAAGCGGACAGAAGGCATGTACAAATATTCCAAGAATACCCCCACACGTGTGCACTTTAATTTGTATACACATAGGTACACTAAAAAGGGGAAAATATAATCATGAACCCGCATGGGCCCCGGCGAGCGTGTTATTGGTATACACGTGACGTCTAGGGATGCTGCGCGGGTCAATAGATTTGAACCCGATCCTCCTATGCAAGCAGATAGGAGTAGACAATGTTCAATAAATAATTATAAAATGCCCCTAGACACCCGCACGGGCCCCAACGAGCGTGTTATTGGTACACACGTGACGTTTAGGGATGCTGCGCGGGTCAATAAATGAATTCAAGTTCGAGCCCGATCCTTCTATTCAAGTAGAAAGGAGTTGACACGGCTCGAATTATTAAATAAATATGCGGTCGTGAGGACGATCGAGATATTTATTTTATACGTTTATATTAGGCCTTCAAGGCCTATAATCAAGAGAATTCACTAACAAGGGCATAAAGCCTACGAAACCCGATCCTCTGTCAATCACTAGACAGAGTCGACAAGGTTCAAATCAATGAAATATGAATGACCCCGCACCCCGATGATGGCCGTGTTGAATGAAAATATCAACCGGAGGGGTCCATTTCAAATATCTCAAAGTACCACCCAAACTCCCACAAAATCCAAAACTCCACAAAACTCCCAAAATCCCAAATTCCCTACAAAATCCAATCTTCTGAAAAATCCCAAAATCCAAAAATCTTTCCAACTCCAGATATTTAAAAATTGAAATCCAACTATCAAACCGCTTAAAGCAAAATCCATCCATCCTCCGCAACAGTTTGCCGAGGTGGACAAGTTAAAATTTACTTTAGCTCGCATAGAGCCAATGCCTAGTCGAAAATATTACTAGGATCCATTCTCAAACAATCTCCTGCCAGCAAGGACGTGGTACGAGTCCTCTAACCGGCAGTTTCGCCGCCAAATGGCACTGCAGGATAAACGGTTATGACTCGGGGCCCTCTGAACCAGGTGGTTGCCGCCAAATGGCACCATTATATTATGGTTATGGCCAGAGCCCGTATGCTCCCCAATGGCATCAAATCCTTGAGATATGAATCAATAGGATATGATTGATAGGGCACAAAGCCCTCTGTTAGCTAAGGTGGATTCAAATTTGTCCCCTTAGGCAAATATTCACCCCAGGTCTACAAGGTACCCTTGGACGAAGCAACCCATGGCTGCCGACAAGGATCCTTCTGTCAGGTTGGGTCGACTACCTCCTCTGACTAAGTAGACCAGGGACCACGATGGCCCGGGACGACGGAACCATGGGATCTTGATCGGGTCTATCATCCATTCCCCCACCATCTGCTTTAAGTGCAATAGGGTGAAATTTCAATTTTAAATATCAAGTCTTCAAACTTTCCTATACCTTAAACTCATGCTGCTACTATATGCCAGATACGTGTCTCTACGTATCTGATTGACGACTAGCCTTAATCGAAAGTTCTCTCTCGTTATCGGGAGGGGTAATTAACTATAGGGGCTTGCGCCTATAGGAAACCAGAACTCAGATCATAAAGTCCTCGTAAAATGAGGGCGAAATCTCTGGGTAGTGTCTTATCTACTATCTCATCTGCCTTCCAAAATTTACCCCGGAACTTAGTTCGTTAAAACTCCCCCTTCGAAAACAAAAAAAGTCGGGTGGAGGCCGGGGCCGAATTTTCGGAGCCCACAAAGGCGTAGGCCCCTTTATGGGTTTTATTTAAAAAAAAAATACAAGGCCTTAATAGGAATCTTTAGCTCGCTCTAAATGAAATGAAAAAAAGTATTAAATCAGAACTTCTCAGTTAAAATATGATTAGGATAGATCTCAGAGGACTTAGATTTGCTTTTAGATAAGTTCAATATATGTATACTCAATAAAATCTTATATGACATTCATCTTTATATTATTAAATCATCTTAATATTATTAATTTTAATAGTTTTGAGGCTTATACTAATTAAAATTTGGTCAGGAGATTCATGAACCAAAAAAAATTTTTGAGTAAATTTCTTAAAAATAAGCTCAAATTTAAATATTTAAAAAACAAAATATTGATGATAGTGAATTCTTGTAGACTTTTAGAAACTTGTTATTTCTATTCATTATGCACTATCTCACTGGCCTTTATTTTACCTTCAAACAACTAATACTCATGACTGGAATAATATATGATCATCACCATTTTTTGTTCCGGATCGCACTAATCTTGAAATGAAAATTAAATGATAGTATAAAAGCTGCTTTGAATGATTTTTTAAGATCATAAAAATTTCTGAAACCTTTCCGAGTCAAAGTCATCTATAATCCATTATAAATTAGAACAAAAGTATGAAAACTTTATAAAAAATTTAGTATATTACTGAAAATGGTAAAGCTTTTAATTGCTGATTCTAAATTAATTGTAATAAGTTCGCAAATTAATATTTTCCTTCTAAATTTATAAAATGTACTGTATAAACACTAAATAGATGGTCTTTTAACTTTTTCTCTCCATATAGCTAAGAAGTTCCATCTTTTCACTGACAAAAATATTCAGATGCATGCATGCCGCTCCATTAAACGACCAATTTATATTAGAAAATAACTATCAATTTTCCTAATTAACCCAAGAACCGTATCTTCAGTCCATTACACATACGAAGTCCCCTATGCTTGTTCCAAAAAGGTTAAGAAGATGGTAATGGAGAGCATGCCTGTATCCCCATTCTTCCCACTTTGGGCTCAAAGGGTGGCTGATGTGAACCATGCAGTTGGAATCAAGTTTTTGACGATGAAGAGAGTAAATGCTTCAGACATTTCAAAGCACCATAACGGTTTTCTCCTTCGCCAAGATGTAGTCGAAACGCTCCTCGTTCCTTTCCTTGCAGACAAAGAGAGGGAAAAAGCAGGCCTTCTCACCTTCAACGATAAGAAAAGGGTAGATGGTGAGTGTTCTTCCCCAAGTTCTACACGAGTGCATGGTGGGCTGAATGTGTCGGTCTACGTCCAAGGTGGGTGGAGGGTGGAGCTGTTACTAACACGCTTCGATGAAAGCGGAGACACCGTCCTCATGGGAGATGAGTTGGTGCTACTGCGAAAGCTTGGTAACTTGCGAGAGGGAGATGATACGGCAATTTGGATGTTCCGACGGCCAGACGGTGACAACAATAGAGAAAAGTTTTGCTTCTTTGTTGTGAAGGTCAATTTATCACATTTTGGCACTATATGAAAGTTAGTTGACATATTAAAGCATGGTGTTATCTTATATGAAAAATATGTTGCAAGATGTTTATAAGTCAATTATGACTTAGGATTGTGGGGAATAAAATAATGATGAAATCTTCTTATGCATTTCCATTATGGTTTCTTTTATTGATTAATATATTTGTATTAGTCATGTGATTTTAAAAAATTATTATTATTAATTGTAATTCTAACATCACCCATGCAAGGCTTCATATTCTATATAAATACCTTCAAATATTGCTAATTTATTTTTAAAATGATTAGATTCAAAATTGTAAATTGATGACATTTAGACCTTACTAAAATGTTTAATAACAAAAAAGAAAGAGAATTAGAAGTGAAAACTCTCTAATTTTTTACTTCCTAAAAGGTAAGAATTCTTTGTTGTGAAGGACAATTTATCTATTTAAGGAAGAATATATGGACATTTAATCCAATTATATATAACTGATCATACGGTCCAATAGGTACTGTTTAGTATGATTAGTTTAATAATTTTAATTTTAAATTTTTTATTAATTAATACCACTTGATTTTACGGAATATCAAAGAATATCGTGCATATCATACAATACAATACTAGCTGTATAGTATGATTTACCATTAATCAAGATGTTTTAATCAACTACTTTTTTTAAGCAAATCATAGACATACTTTATCTCTCGTATGTGTGTTTAGTTATTTCATAAATCATATACCTAGCACATACAAGTTGGTTCAACAAAATAAAAATAATATAAGAATTTAGCACTTTGGCACTCTTCTTTTTCATTTGATAGCTTCGTTGCTTCAACTTAGGCTGAGTGCACTTACATCAGCATTTGATTACCATTCAAGTTGTATGTTCAGTTTCTTTTAGCCTTCATATCTTATTTACCTGAAATATACGTATAACTAGATGGTCTGCAAAGATAAATTCATCAATTAAAAAAAATATCTCAACCAATAATATTTGGAATCATAGTAAGCTTATTAAGTTCATTGGGTTTAGCAATAATATTTCTAACTATGATTATTATTTCTAAATATAAATTCCCTAAAAATCTACTTATGTCTTGAAATCTATTACTCCAAAAATATGAAAAGAAAAGGTCATGAAAAAGTACATCTTGTCCATAACACACTGGCAAAAATAGTTTACAAAATGGACAACAGATGGTTTCAAAAACCTTACTTTTGCAAGTACATGTGTTATTTCCTTAAGAAAGACAAATTTAATAAGAAATCTTATAATTTTGTAATAATATACATTCAAAATAAAGTATATAATGCTCTATAAGTAGGACATAAAATAAAGCAAGAAAATTTAATTAAGTAAAATTAGATGAATTTTAATATGTCGTAATCTTTCAAAATAAAATCACAACAAAATTGGTGAATATACCAAACCTAAATCAACTTTAAACTTCACAAAAAATCAGTAAAAACAAAATAATTATATATGTTTACCAAATCAAAATTGGGTCACTGTATATAGATCCAAATACTATAAAATTAGTCATTACATTCTCCCCTTCTTGGAATAATTTCATCCTCAAAGTTTTCTAGTTTGTAATGAATAATATTTTCTCATCTCAATCTCTTCTACTACATGGCCAATTATTTGATGTGTGTTTTTACTGAACTCTAGCCATTGGGATCTTCTTACTCCTCAATTGTCTCACTTCATAAGCTCAGCTAAGCTCAAGTTTTTCTATATAAGTCAAGTTTGATCATATATCAACCTCATCGTCAAGAACATTATGCTTATCATTAGTGACAAACTACCTTAGCATAGATATATGGAGCACAATGTGCACATCTAACATGTAATTAAATAGTAGTAATCCATACTAAGATATTCAAACTATATTGATCACCTCAAAATGCCTAATAGATATCAAACACAACTTTCATTCTCCACTAAATTTGCTCACACCCTTTATAGGGATAATATTCAAAAAATACAAAGTTACCAGCATGAAACTCAAGTGACTAATGCTTTAGATCATAATACGTTTTTCTATCTATCTATTGTTGCTATTAATTTATCCTTTGATCAATTTAATATTCTCACTGGCATCATCCATTAATTCAAGACCCATTGTTATCCTCCCACTCACATCTACCAAGACAAAGGAATCATGCACCTCTTACTAAATAATGCTTCATATGATGGCATACAATACTCGCCTAGAAGTTGTTATTATAAATAAAATCAATCAAAGAGATATGGTCATCCAACCTCCCTCCATAATCAAATATACATAACCTCAATAAATCCTTATACACCTGTGTGGTCTTCTCAAATTTGCAATCAATCTGTGAGTGAAAATTTATATCACAACTTAGTCTCCATACCCTTCTTAATATCTCTCCACATTTTAGAAGTGAATCTTCCAACATGATTTGGAATAATAACATTCAACATTTCATGTAGTCTAACAATCTAACATATACACTTCTACACTAACTTCTCAAATAGATCTATCTACCTCAAAAAAAAAAAAAATTGTACTGACTTTGTTAGTAAATCAACCACAACCCATATTGCATCATTAGCATTCATAGATCGTAGAAATCCCACATTAAAATTTAACTAGCTAATACAGTGATACCCAAGTGCACGTGCCAATTCGAGTAATAAGAGGATGAGAAAGTATTGTTCCCATAGGGAGTCAGTTGTTATCGTTATAAGTTAATTACTAATTTATTAATTACTTATTTTATCTTACAGATTAAATAAAATGTTTATGAAGAAATAAAAAAAATATTGAGTTTGAATATTTTTCTAATTTAATAACAAATCTAAATTTCTAAATGATATGGTTATTATGTGCATGTAGATTTGGTCTGCTAAATTTTAATTATGAATCAGAGCATAAATAGTTCCTCGGCTCTATCAAGACCCTTCAAATCATAGTGAAGTTATGACTAACTATGCTAATCATATGTTTCATTACATGCACAACACCTCCTTAATGATCACACAATTCTAAAAATGCATGTCAATATTTTAAAGAGTTTGATCATGCTTCCCTAATTATTTCTCTATGCTTCCATCATGGACATAGATCACACTTGGTTTTATGTTTGAGCAAGACCAAAACATAATTAAATTAGTGTATAGGAAACATGAAATAATTATATATCATGAATGAATGTGACCTAATCAACATTAAACAAAATACCAACATCACATCATAAATTTAAATAAAGAAAACAATCCACAACATTGCATATTTTACAAATTGAAAGTCATGAAAAGACTTACTCTATGAATTTGAGACTTACTCTCCATGAGTTTGATCCTAATCCATCTTGCAGTCCACAACACAACTATAAGCACTCACTCACTAAAAGGAAAGTTAAAATGAAAGTAGAGAAGAAATTCTCCCAAACTCTCCCCAAAAGTCTCCTTTGGAAATCCCCCTCCCCTCTAATAAAAAGTCTCCTCTCATTAAATGAAAGGGTATATTTATAATTATTACAAAACACTTCAAATTATAACATATCAATCCACACCACTAATGCATTGGTTTGGGAGTGTTGCAGCACTCTTAGTGAATCATCATTTCTCTTTGGATTGTATCTAGTAACAAATACAACGCCATGGTATTGAACTGATTCGGCACTGCAGCTCAAGGCAATCAAGCATTACGCTACCATTCTCTTTATCATGAATCTTAATTTTTTCTCTTCTAATTTAGTACTAGCACTGTGATGGTGTAATTTATTGTTGTGGCACTTGATGTTCATCACTGCGACATCAAATTCTCTATCATTAGCACTAAATTTTCCTCCCATGTGGGGCTATAGGGTTGGTAAGGTAGCACTAACCTCTCTATTTTGAAACCAAATTAAATTTTACCCAAGGGGTTGTCATGCTAAGCTATGTGGCACCGTAGTGCTACACTAAAATTTCTTTAATTTAGCCAACTCCTTGAGAATATCTTACACAAAAATAAAAAAATTAATTACTTCTTATACAACAACTCATAATTAAAGCTTTTTTTTTCTAACATAACAAAATCCACTTTGATCTCCTCCTATTTCCACTTAGGAACATGGAAAGATTATAATAAAACATAAGGTATATGATGATATGTTTTACTATCTGAAATCTATCACATCTTAAAGCAAACTTTATAACCTCTTGCTTTAACCTAGGCTATAAAAGCATATACTTCATATATTGATCCATTATGTTTTACTCCATAGGTGAATCATATATTTAGAATAATGAACCTCATGTAGTATCTATCTCCGCAAACTACTAATAAAAAAAATAAAAAACTAAGCTAACTTCCCCAACAAGTTAATAAATCATGATCATCCACATGTAGTTGGATCTCCTTTAAAATGTACTATGATCAGCAATCATATTGTGTGTAACAACTCAAGACATGAAAAGTACTTTAAAATAAAAAAATATAAAAAATATAAAATTATATTTGAATAAGAGATCTTAAGCATTGTGGTGTTATTCTTGAATGTAAAGCGGTGCCAAAAATCACTACTGTGGTGTTTGAGTCTTTGTTTTATAGTAATTCTGGATTCAGCATACAATATTGCAGCACTGGGTTTGAGCGTTATAGCACTAAGCCACTAAAAGTACTTTTATATATTAAATCCTAAAATCCTAAGCATTAAGTCATCTCTCCTCCCACCACTGTGACTTGTTTGGGAAGGAAGAACAAGAGAGGGAGAGGAAGGAAGAGAGATGGAGGAGAAAGAAGGCTTGTGAGGCATTTTTATCCATCAATTCTATTTGGAGAGTTCTTCTGATTGTTGTAAGTAACCTAAATCTTATTTTAGTTTTCAATCATTTTAAGTTTGACATATTTATTTCCTACTAATTTGATAAAAATGCATTTTATCTTAATTTATCATACCTTTATTGTGTAACTTTTTGTATATAATAGATACATATTTTATGAATATTTTGACTGTAATTTTATTAAATTTCACCAAGTAAAATAAAAGTTATGATTTTTTGAAGCTATAGACTGATATATAGATTTTTCTGCATTTCATTGAACAGAGCATTTCATACATTAAAGTGCATCTTCATAAGTAAGAAAAGCTAGTTGTTAACATTATAATTAGTTTAGATCAACTATTAAAATGTAATACCTTGCGCCCTATGGGATTTTCTTTAAAGATGATTTATAATATTATCATGTTGTAATTTGTAACTGATGATTATTTACACTTATGGGAAAAGAGTGATGACTCTTTATTGATTTAATGAAAACCACCTTTAATGATAATTGATTTACTAATAAATAATAATTATTATAGATATGATTGATAATTAAGTGGAAAAAAGTTGGGGTTAAAAAATTGATGAAAAAACCATATTAAAGATGCACGTCCTATCTTACTGAATCACATAATGAAGCATGTATGCATTAATAGTATAGAAAGATAAATCATGATGTGTACAAATACATGTATTGACTATATATATATATATATATATATATATCTATATATATATATATATATATATATATATATATATATATATATATATATATATATGATGCATATGATTGATAATATATAAGATACATATATGTTATGATTCCTTTATTAATTTATGAATACTTTTAATACGATTGCCTTATGGATTTATTGATTCTTGTATCGAATATTAATTCATTGAAATGATCTCATACCTTTATTAATGATTATTTTGAGGCATACAAATGATAAATGGTCATTGATGAGATTGAATACCATTGATTATATGATTGAACTGACCATGTATATTAATTCTTTAAGCCTTGCATTAAAAGCTTTAATATATTTAGATTTCTTTTGGGATTTTTAGCTGATTATATGAATTTTAATGATTTCAAGTCAGGGAAGGGATTAGGACTAGGTGGACTGAGTTTGTTAGAGTTCTTCAAGTTTTCTTTTTTATTTTATTTTATATTTTCATTTATTCTTTTATAGCCACGAGTTTGGGATAGATTATAGATTATAATTGATTTCCTAACTATTGTATATGATTTAGGGAGAATGAATATAATAAAATATTTTAATGTATATAATTTTAGTTATTTTTACTAAATTGATTTATATTCATAAATTTATAGAAGCTCTGATTGATTATTTAAGTGATTAAAATAGATAATTCTTTTAAATTTGATCTTTAGGCTTGATATTGTGACACCTCTAAATTTAGTATTCAATTCTACCTATTCTAACCTGAATTAAAAAAGATAAATATTTAAAATATTATTTTTCAAACCTATTTACATGTGATTGTTGATCTCATTTTTGTATGAGGTCAGTAGGACCAATCTAGACCTTAAGATCTTTCCAAACCTTAGGATTAATCTTGACCCTAGGATCAATCTGATCTTAGATCAATCCAGACTTTAATCTCAATCCAGATTCAAATCAATCTTAACTCCATATTAATTTTAAACTCAAGTTAATTAAACTCTAAGTTGATCTAAACTCTAGGATCCTCTTAGACTCCAGACCCTAGGATCTACTCTAGACCATAGGATTCTGCCAAACTCTAGATCATATGATCTTCTTTGACCCTAGGATCTACTCTAGACCCTAGGATCCCTCCAGATCCATCTAGATCTTAGGATCATTCTTGACCTCAGACCCTAGGATACCCAAATCCTAGGATTTTCTTACAATTCAAACTTTAGGATATACTCTAGATCCTAAGACTCTTCTAGATCCTAGAACCTAGGATTTCTTAAATTCTAGAGATCTCCTAGATCTTAGACCTTAGGATTCTTCCAGACTTTAGGTACTAGAATCTACCCATGTCCTAGATCTACCCAGACTTTAGGATTTTCCTAGACTTCAGTCCCTAGGATCTACTCTAGACCCTAGGATTCCTTTAAGCTGATCTAGACCCTAGGATTCCTCTAGATCAATATAGATTTCAATTCAATCCAGAATTAATTCAAATCCAGATATTCAAATTCAAAATCCATCTCAAAACCTAAAATCCAAATCAAATCCAGATTTCCATACTCAAATCCAAAGCTAAATGTCTAAGTCCTAAAAGCCTTTTCTGATGAATCTTTGAACACTTCAAACCCCAGTCAAATGACTTCTGATTCAGAGTCTTTCAGTTGCATAATGACATGTCTCTAAAGGCAACCCTCCAAATTTGAGCTCATTCTGAGGTCTCTAACCCCAAAATCTAGATCAAAACCCAAAGGCTGTAAAACCTTCAAATATTTACGGCCTATGCCACTGGACCTTTCACCTAGTGGATTTTGACCTTGGAGCTTTTTTCAGGGCTTCCAATCACTTCTAAACCTTTAATACTGATTTATTGAACATTAAACTATATTTTGTTGGACTCACTTTGACCCCAGTTGACCAGGGGTCAAAATGACCAAAATACCCTTTTGGGGTCCAAATGCACTTTTCAAACCAAATGACCTCCAAATTTCTTGGAACCACTTTCAATAATTTTCAAACATCAAACCAATCCTGTTGGACCCACTTCCAACCCCTGGGTTAACCTGGTTGGCCAAGACAACCTAGGTTGACCAAATAGGCCTTTAACGGGCCAAACAGGTTATTTTGACCAAATGACTTCCCCAGACCTTGGGACCCCCTCCATTGGTCTCCAAATATCATTTTAAATCTGTTGAGCCCATTCCCACACCCTGGATTCACTTGGTTGAGCAAGTCAACCTAGTTGACCTATTAAGCCCATTAAGGGCCTAAATAGGTCATTTGACCCAGATGACCATTATGATCCTTCAAAATACCTCTACTAGACTCCAAACATCAAATCAAATTCATTGAGCCTAGACCCTGACCCTGACCCTGGGTCAACCTGGTTGACCAGGTAGACCTAGGTTGACCAGTTTAAATCCTTAAGCTTATTCCCACTTAATCAAGCCCTAAATTAACTCTAAATTCTCCCAAACTCATCTAATCACTCCTTTTAGTGATTTAGAATTTGATGGGATCCCTGACCTAGTCAATAGTTGACTTGGTCAACTAAGCCCAAACCTAGTCAAACTTGACTCATTTAGCTCAAAATCAACTCAATCCATTTAAACCTCAAGTTAATTCCAAAATATAGCTTCAATAGGCTTTAATTATTGGCTAATCAAATCAAACCCAAATTGACCAAGTCAATCCAATAAGACTTGGTCAAAACCATTTCAAATCCTTATATTTTTATTCAAACCTTAATATTCTAGAATTAAGGCCTTCCAAACTAGCCCAACCAGCTCTTGAGGTCACTTGACTACCACCTCAGTAGCCCACTTGCTCTTTGACTAGTCAACATAGTCAACAAGCATTTTTATAAGCTAAGGAGTGGTCAAACTCTTTAATCCAATCCATCTAGCCAAGCCCAGGCCCATCCAGCCATTTAAACCTACTCTAGAGACTTCTAAAAGCCTTCCTAATCCCTGGTTTAAGCTCCTAATCAAACCCATGTGCTCCCAAGGACAAAGGGTGCCTTTCCACCTCATGTCCTCTTTGTCCTTTATTCCCCTGCTGCCAACAACCTCCAGGACACTTGGCAGCTATCTAGACTTTCAACCAATCAATCCCAACCCTTAATTCAATCCAGGGACATTTTTGAATAGGCAAAAAACCCTCAAATCAAGCTCATTCTCTCCCCCAGCTTCTCTCTCCACATTTAAGTCCTCCAGATGGATACTCAATTCATTTGGGCTCTCAAGAAATTCCTTTACCTTTCCTGAGCTAAAAGTAGCCGGTCAAATTCACCGCCGGTAAGTCTTCGGCCACCTCGAGCTCAAGTCTATCCAAGGAGCTATACAGCCCAATCTAGACGCTATCAAGGCTCAAGTTCTTCTACAAACTTAGGCGTGGATAGTCTACAAGCTTAGAGAACCAAAGAACTCCTGAATCCACCATCTGGATTAGGTAAAAATTGAAACCCTAGGTAGAAGCACTTAGAGTAATTTAACTTTTATTGAGTGAGTTTTAAACCATGAAAATTAATCCACATTAATTCTCTTCATGAACTCTACCTATGGTTAAAATTTTATTAATTTTGATCGACTGTACCGAGAGAACAAGACTAAATACATGCATAGGGCTTGTTTTGCCATCCAGTTGAGTTGAATAAAATCACAGCCATTGATTTCATGATCAACGGCTGTGATTTTAGTTTTCCGCGGTCAATCTGAGCGACGAGCTCCTCGCAGTCGAACAAAATCCCATCTGGCTCGATCAAAACCATCCATTCAGAATAGCGAGGGATCAGACGATGGCCATGCGGTGCTGACTCATTCAAGTAGAAAGCGCGTGGGGCCCATCACAATTCCAATTATATGGTAATGATTGCGTGGCGGCGCAATCATTACCAAAGATTGCCCGCCGCCACGCAGTTCTGATCAGCCAATAAGCGAGTGCCACGTAGCCCTCCGCCGCCAGAATTTTCTTTTTAATTAAAATTTAATTTTAAAAATATTTTTTTAATTAGAAAACTTTAAAAAATGATTAAAAAATAAATACTAACCCAAAAAATCCATGCAATATATCAAATTGCTTGGATTTTTTAGGCCTTTAATTTAAAAATGAAATTACTTTTAAATACTATTTATATTTTAAGTAATTTCAATTATTAATTATTTGACTATTTTAATTATTATTTTATTAATATAAATAAAAATATTCTCAATATTTTTAAAAAATTAAGTACCCTAATTTGAAATTAATTTGAAGGATCAAATACTTAATTTACCTTAATTAATATTAATTATTTGATTATTTTATTACTTAATCAATATTTAATTTAATATTATATTGAATATTTTCAAAATTAAAAATCTATTTTCAAATTATTTAAAAAAAAATCAGAAAACCTCTCAAGTCTTTAAAATTATTTTAACAATATTTTTAATCATTTTATTTTAAGAGCTTATATACTAAATATATAGGTATATATCTATATATATATATATTTTTTTTTGAAATATATTTTAAAATTATATTTATTCAAATTTTAATTCTTGAGAGGTCTCTTGAAATCTTAAACATTGATTGAGCATACTTGAATATCATTAATGTGGAATGATGATCAATCAATGAACAAATATTTTGGTTAATCTTTTAATTGATTTAATTTCCTTTAATTTTATGTGTAAGTACACACACCACCCAGCTTTAGGGCTCTCCTAGATCTAGGATTGATTGTGTTTATATGTGTGCATATCATGCATGTTATGTCAAGGGTTAGTAGAATATTGATTTGAACCCACTTAACCTAGAGACATCATTAAGGACAATAATTAAGGACCTTGAATAGAAAATTTAGAATATTTCCAATAATTAAGATTCACATCCTCTGGACTTGAAACTTTGAACATTTGAACTTAGTGACACTCTCAGCCCTAAAAAAATTTCCAACCGAATGTTAAAGTCATTAAGCCCCTTAATTAATTTAATCAAAATCAAACCTTAATTAAGCATTAAAACCTTCCAGAAAATATAATAAATCAAATTTAAATTCAAAAATTACAAATAATACCTCTAACTGACCATAATTAAATCCTTAATCAACGAAAAATAAAAACCCCTTGACTGGACTTCAAAATTAAGTTTAATTTAATTTTAATTAAAATTCAATATTTAATTAAATTAATTAATTAAAAATAATTAAAAATTCTAAAAATTTTCCAAACACTTGGAGATCACTCCTTAGGTCATTCTTGACCTTTGGAGTTGATTTCAAGGAGTTTGGAGGTCATTTGGATTCAAATCATCAAAAGGCCTCTAATTAAACAAATTAAATAATTCAAATAATTATCAAAACTTCAAAAATTTGTAAATAATTCAAATGAACTCCAAATTGAGCAAACTCAAAGGAATATGACTCATCTTAAGGTCTAATATTTATCAAAAATATTAAGTTTCTAGAAATCAATCAAATTTGAAAAAGTTAACTTTTGGTCAAACCTAGTTCAAAATCGAGTCAAAACTTTAAACCTTAATAATAAACTTTAGAAAAATCCAATTTCAGTGTACTTACTGTCTAACTGATCGTATTAAAGTCTAGTATTTTAATAAAATATTAACTTTCTAGAAAACACTTTAAATCAAAAAGTTAATTTTTGACCCTTGAATTAAATCATTAAAATAATCCAGAAAATTCTAAAATTCAATAAATCATTCAAAATTCCAGAAAACATTATTTCACCTTCAAAACCAGCAACCAATCAACTCTAATTAAATTTTAATTAACTTCAAACCTTAATTTAACTTAAATCATTTAATTATATCGGGTACTACTGGGTAACCTACGCCTATGAGGCTTTTAAATTAGCCCCAAGGAAGGTGAAATAAACTTCACGGCCTCAGTGTGCAACAAAGGTGGTATCCAACAAATAATCAAAATTAAGTTTAAAATCAAATTCAAATCATTAAGATTTTAACTTTAATTAAAATCTCCTTTAAACCTTTCAACCAACTAGAACATCAACCAACTTTAACTAATTGCCCTACTTAAGATATATCCAAACCACACAGCCTACCTCACACACTTTAGATGGTTTGCTAGGATAATCAACTCTAGTCTTAGGCTAGGCCGGTGTTTACTTTTCTGCTGTGTGCCGGGTTTTCGAGCTTTCACTGCATGCTGTTTGCTAGTAGTAGAATTGCTGTGATTATTTATTTATTTATTGCACTCTGTGATATGATTGATTGTGCATTAGATCTACCCCTAGGTTAGGGATAATTTATACTAATTCAATCTTATGTAGGTGGCCATACTCACAAAGGGCCTTTAAATTTAAAGGGGGCAAAATCATAAATATTAAATTGCACAGGTACTCCAGAATGCTTAAGTCTCCCTTTAAAGATAAAAGAGCATGGCCAAGTGTGGCTAGTTTGAGCATTTTAAATTTCAAATATATTAACTGCTTGGGATGTTCATATAACTGTTAATTATTAGGATAACTTGCAGGTTATTGAGTCTAGTTTTTTCTTTTAAATTCGAATGTAATTTGATTTGAGATGTAACTGAGTTATAATGTATCAAGTAATTTGAGAATGGGATACATATCCTACTTAGATTCTAAAGAGGAGAGGACATCCCTTAAGGGAGAGTCTTCCATTTGGAAGCCTAAGTTAGGATATCTCTCAAATATCCAAAGAGAAAAGAAAACACCCCTATTCAGGGGGAGTTTCTTTTCATTTGGATATCCAGACCCGATGATCCAAAGAGTTACAAGAAGATGAAGAAGTGAAGAACGAGAAGAATCCCAATTCTCAAAGTTAGTTGAGTCTTAGGAGTAGAATCCGGGTTGTAGTCAATGGTACCCGGCCACTTTACTTTCCTGCAGACCCTGGGTTATACAATTAAGTGGCACTTGCCACAAGGACTTTAAGTTTGAGCATTTATTTAATTAATTTAATTATTTGATTGATTCGATTGATGTTGATTACGATTAGGATTGCCTGCTCTTTGTAGTTTCTTGGAGATTATTGGATGTCAATTTTGATTTAGCCTGGAACCCGATCAGAGGCTCATGAGGGATCGTTAAAACTTTTTTTACTTAAACAAATTTAAAACTTTTAAACCCACATAGAAACTCTAACATTTTAAGAAGTAAGCCCGGGACCGTCGGGGGTTTTTCATATGCATATTTATTATATTTTCACTTTCTTTGCTAGGCACCTCCCCGCTTGTGGGTTTTGGCAGACCACCTGACCTATTAGGATGTAGTTCTCTCCAAGAAGATGTTGTGCAATCTCTAGGATAAAACCTATTTTTTTAAGCCAAATTTTAAAATTGCTTCATTTTGATTTCATGTATTTAATCGAGTCAACTAGCATGCATTGCATTAGTAACAAATTAAAAAGTGTCTAAATCTTTAATTGTATTTTAATTTAAGCATTATACCCAACATATATTAAGGGGTCAATTAGGATCTGCCTAGATGTCAACCCCAATTCTTTAAACCAATGTTAATCAATGTTCCTACCACTCTTGCATAATTGACTTGATTCATGATTTTGGAGCGCTTAGGTGGTTTAGCTAGCTCCCCAATCCAGGGCGGGGTAAGTCTAGACCTTGCATTGCATTAACTAGGATTCATGTCACTGATCTTTGAAAGTATGAATAGGTTGTTAGACCTATTGCTAACGTCCCTAGGCTAACCAAGAGGGGGGGGGGGGGGGTGAATTGGTCCTTTTAAAAATTACCCATAGAATTTTGGAAAATCTTTAAGTAAATCATACAATACGATTTGACTTCGTACAGTACGAATAAAGTTAATTTTTGCTTTCTTCAAATCCTAGAATTTCAACCATAGAAAGAAAATAAAATGCAGAAAAAGAACAGTGCAGAAAAGTAAACAGTAAGAACAGAAAATACCAGAATTTATAGTGGTTCGGTCAAACATGACCTACATCCACTCCCTAGAGACTCCTTCCCTAGGTGTTGTACTAAACTCAAGTGACCCTCCTTTTGCCCCCACTTCAAGGCGGAGAAGACTTTACAAAATCTCTTCCACCAACCTGGAGCAACAGAGAGCCGTCATCTATTTTCACCCTCGTGGTGAAGGCAGAGAACCAAACATCCTTTTACACTCTCCAAGTGCGGCAGAGAATCATCATCCTTTTTCACTCTCTAAGTGACGGCAGAGAACCGACGGCCCTTTTCACTCTCCAAGTGACGGCAGAGAACCAAAATCCTCTCGAACAAAACTCTTACAAAAGTCTCCAAGGAAATTCGGAAGATGCTTGAAGAACAAGTAAAGAAATTCTCACAATTGGATAACCTTGTGAATCTTCTCACAATTCTCTCTTCAAAGATCTCTCAACACTCACTCCCAAACACTCTCCCAATCACTCTCCCAATCACTCTTCAAAAGAATTTTTACGGAAGGATCTTCCTATAAGTCAGTTTAAAGATCCTTATATACTAAAGGCAAGAAAAACCATCCAAAAACTAAAATTTTCAAGTTTCACGCATCCCGATCGTCCCGTACGATCGATCTTCGTACTGTATGAATAGTTCAAATCATTGAATGATTTGTCTCGTACGATTTTATACGAACCTAAAACAGAGTCGTTCGTACCAACAAAACCTTATGTACGAATTATATTTCGTACTGTTACGAATAGTTCAAAAATGAACGATTCGTCCCATACGAACCTGTACGAACCCAATTCAGTGCCCTTCATACAACAAAATATCATGTACGAAATAAATTTCATACTGTATGAATAGTTCAAAAATGAACGATTCATCCCGTACGAACCAGTACAAACCCAATTCGGTGCCCTTCGCACAACAAAATATCGTGTATGAAATAAATTTCGTACTGTACGAATAGTTCAAAAATGAATGATTCATCCAGTACGATCCTGTACAAATCTAATTTAGAGCATTTCGTACCTTAAAATCTCATGTACGAAATACATTTCATACTATACGAAATAAACTTAGAAAAACTTTCAAGACAAATAGGTTAGTTAAGGGGATAAATATATAGATCATCTCGTATGATTGTATATCATACTGTATGATCAATTTAAAAAATTAAGTTTTCACTCCCCCCATTGTGTGTGTGTGCACAGTTATCCAACTTACAATCACACTCTCTCAGACTCAAGAAAATAAAAAATACAGACTTCACTTACAATAAACATTAACACATCAACTTGAAGTCTTCAAAAATCTGGAGTGTGAGTATCCTAAAAAATATGTTAGTGCACACAAAAAAAAACTCTAATATATGTTAGGAGAAGAATAAAACAAATAAAAAACTTTTGTAATCATAAAAAATAAATTGTATCTAAATTTTCTTGAATGAACAGATTTACACAAATCATAACAATCTCCCCCTTTTTGATGATGGCAAAATATTTATTGATGGTAAAATATTTATTTGTTGGATTTCACCATTAAGTTCACATGTCTCCTAAACTTCCACTAAAAGTATACTTCCCCTAAGTAAATAAACTCCTACGCTCCCTCTAAAGCCTAAGCTCCCCCTAAAGAAATGACCTATCCTAAATAAGGGACAAAAGGAGAACATACTGAATACGTGAAGGAAAGGGTAAGAAGAACATGCAACACAAGCACTATAAACACTATACACAAGCAAAGTACATACATACACAAACAACTAAAAACTTAAATGCAACAAGTCAAAATAAAGTCAAGCAAACAAAGTCAAACAATAAAACTCTCCCCCTTTTGACAACAACAAAAAGGGACACTCAAATTAGTTAAGAAGTGGAATAATGTTAAATAAAGTTTAACTACAATATTCAAATCAAATGAAAAAAAATAAAGGCTCAAAAGTGCTAGATTGCATATTATAATAAGGAGAAAAAAGTTGATCTAAAGTAGTAATGTATTAGACAGATTAGTAGCCTCAACTTTTGCACAAGAGATGAAATAACATTACCAAATTTCTAAGTCAAAAGTGACAACCATTGATTAGTGAACTTGGAGAAAATGCTAAAGGAAAGAACAATTGGAGACATTGCTCATCTTTTCAAAGTGTAGGCTAATTTTGTGCCTTTTTCTAGATTTAGCGACATTGCGCATCTTTTATTGAATGACACACTTTATGTGTCTTTTTAGATTTGGCGACATTGCGCATCTTTTATTGTATGGCACTTTTTGTGCATCTTTTCAAGCTTTGCTTAATTTGTTTTCATTTGATAAGATTCTTTCCAACAACACTATCTCTGGGTCACAAATATAATAATGAATACTTTGATATAGAATGTAAGAGTAATATTAAGGCATCAAATATACATCAATTTAGACTAAGTAATACATGTCTAAATAAGATAAAGTAAGATCTTCTAATTCACACCAAATCATAACAAAATCTAATTATTTTGAGAATTTAATGTTATGCATAGAGTTTTCTATTATAATATAAACTCAATTAACATTTTAGAACTTTAATCAACTACAGTCGAGTGTTTTAAGATTAGAAAGTTTCCAGTCAATAATACAAAATAATATGCACAGAAACCTTGAACATTTCATTTCTAATCAGTTCCAAACCATCCATCATAGCAAGCTTTACTTTAGAGCACATATCATAAGATAAACTTGCTATCACTTTGAATATAATAATCATAAAAATAAACATCAACAAGACAAATCATCAAATAAGCCAAACAATAAAGAAGAAGAACAAAGATAACCACAATCATATCCAAGCCAAGTAAATATAAAGCATACTAGAAATTTGAAGGTCCCTGATCTGGAGGAGGTGGTGGAGCGCCGAACAGAGCAAAATAACTATTAAGTGTGGCAATATTCATATTCACTGACTCGATTTGGTCCCTTATCCACACCCTATCCACTTTATACAGATCATCCGACTGCTTTAGGTGCACCTCCACATGATCAAATCATTGATCCATCCTATTAAATCGCTGGACCATATCCTGGTAGAACTCTTGGTTGGGTCTAGGTCTAGGTGCAGGTGTAGGAGCAGGAGCAGGTGCAGGTTCATCATCAGAACTAATCACATTTTCATCTCTCCCAAAAAGTGCTCTAAAAGAGGCATCAGTAAAATAGATAGGGAGTTTTGAAGGTCCGTCAGGATAGATTATGTTATACTTTTTCTCAAGAATAAAATAGATTACATGACCAAGGGCAATATTCTTCTTCCTCTTTACACTAGGTTGGCTAATATCAGTAAGGTAAAAGATGTAGTCCAAAAGCAGTTGGGCTTCTTCAATTTGTTGACCAGACATGATCAGGTAAGTGACACAAGAGAGAAGAGGGGTCATGTTTACTCTATCTCCGACCTTAGGTATGATAGAGCTCCTGAGAACATGTTGAATTATAAGGGCATTTTGGTTTAAGGTGTCGACTCGAGGAACATGAGTTGGTTGTCTTACACCTCTAATGACCTAATTGACTTTAGTCCAGTCATAATCAGATCCAGCTGTTAAAGTATTTTCCCGAATGCCCATAGTTCTTAAATGAAAATATGCTCCTAAATCCTCCTTGATAATTTCTACTCTTTGTTTCAAAACATAAGAAGAGACCCTAGTGTGATCTTGACTAAAAGTCATACTGGCTAGAAAAATATGAAAGAGGTCTCTATTGTATGAGTAGATTAGAGTGAGAAGGAAGGTGAAATGGGTAGTATCAAAGAGAGGTATTACTGTAAAATGGAGATTTTCCTTCAGCAGAATGCGGGAAGGAGTGATTTTGGATGTGGCATACCTATAATATGCCTCTTCATTTTGCCCACTCAAAAAATTATCATCCCAGTAACTCCTAGAAGAAGCCCCTCTAAATTGACGCACTCTTTTCCACTTCCTGACATCTTTATATTATGCTCTAAAGGGTTTGAAGTGAAGGTGAAATGAGAGAAAAAGACCCTCCCTTTTATAGAAAATTAGATCAATCGTACTGTACGAAACCATTTCATATAAGATGAAATTTATTTCATCCGGGATGAATCAAATTTCATCCGTGACGAATGAAAAAAGTCAAAAAGAAATAGTTTTTCATAAATTGCTCGTCCCAAGGCA
Source organism: Dendrobium chrysotoxum (assembly GCA_019925795.1). Lineage (NCBI taxonomy): Eukaryota > Viridiplantae > Streptophyta > Magnoliopsida > Asparagales > Orchidaceae > Dendrobium > Dendrobium chrysotoxum. The sequence continues at coordinate 69,515,861 of CM034314.1, forward strand.
TCCTTTCATGCAGGCTTTTTGACTTCCCGATAGTACAGATGATGACGTGTTTGTCCGGGACGATCAGAAAATTTAAGATCATTCAGGCGACGGTTAAGGTCATCCTCATACAAAATGACACTTCAATCGTACAGATGAATAATATATTCGTACTTAGGATCATCAATAATAACTGACACTAATCATGATTCCTCCCCATTCGTTCAGACGAAGTTCATGCAATCGTACAGTACGATACTGTCATTGTACAGTATGAATAGACAAAATAAGATAAACTTTCGTCTCTCCAATCTTACAGGTTTACAATACTCAACTAAAGAACAAAAACACAACAACATACATACAACAAAAAATTTTAATTTTTTCTTTTAAAAGACAACACAAAAGATACCAATAAAACATAAAACACTAGAAAATAAATCACTTGTAATTAACATACTAACAAAAAAATATAAATACACATTTGTAGAATTTTCAATCAATCATTTAGATCAATTACACATAGTCTTGTCCTTAATATGGTAAAACTGTCAAAAGCTAAGGGTTTTGTGAAAATATCTGCAAGCTGATCTTTAGTAGCGACATGATGTAGTTTAATTTCCTTTTCTCTACATGATCTCTTATAAAATGATGCTTATATCAATATGCTTGGTTCCAAAATGTTGAATAGGATTATTTGAAATACAAAGGTCACCAGTGTTATCACAAAAGATTGGAATGGTGCCAATTGAAAATCCTAAGTTATTCATTTGTTATTTCAACCAAAGCACCTGTGCAACATAACTCCCTAAGGCAATATATTCTGCTTCAGCTGTACAAAGTTCTTTTGAATTTTATTTTCTACTAGACCAAGATACTAATGAATTTCTAATGAATTGACATGTCCTAGAAGTACTTTTCCTATCCACCCTACAGCCTATAAAATCAGAATCTATGTATCCAATAATTTCAAAAGAAGAACTATTCTTAGGATACCAAATCGCTAAATTTTGAGTTCCCAAAAGATATCTTAAAATTCTTTTCACTACTGTCAAATGTGATTCCTTTGGATCAGCTTGAAATTTAGCACATAAGCAAACACTAAACATAATGTCAAGTCTGCTAGCAGTCAAATAAAGCAAAGATCCAATTATTCCTCTAAACTTCTTTTGATCAACAAATTTTTTCTTAGGAGCCTTATCTAATAGTACTGAGGAACTCATGGGTGTAGTTACTGGTTTAGCATTATCCATTTCATACTTTTTGAGGATATCCTTAACATACTTAGATTGACAAAGAAAAGTTCCTTTCTCATTTTGCTTTATGTTAAAATAAAGAAAATAACTCAAATCACCCATTAAACTCATCTCAAATTCACTACTCATTGTCTTTGAAAATTCATCACATAGAGTTTTATCAGTTGATCCAAAAATAATGTCATCCACATATATTTGTACAATGAGTATTTCATCTCCAACTCTTTTTAAAAATAGAGTGGTGTCCACACTTCCTTTGACAAATAATCCTTTTAATAGGAAAGTGCTTAACCTCTCATACCATGCTCGAGGTGCGTGTTTTAGTCCATATAATACCTTTTTCAATTTAAAAATATAATTAGGAAATTTAAAATTTTCAAAACTTAGAGGTTGCTCAACATAAATATCCTCTTCTATCACCCCATTCAAAAAGGCACTTTTAACATCCATTTGATATAATTTGAAATCTTTAAAATAGGAAAAGGCTAACAATACTCTGATTGCTTCAAGTGTTGCTACAGGGGCAAATGTTTTTTTAAAGTCAATCCCTTTTATTTGATTATACCCCTTAGCTACTAATCTAGGCTTATTCCTTCTCACAACTCCTGAATCATTCATTTTATTTTTGAACACCCACTTATTCCCAACTACACTTTGATCATTTGGCCTATTAATTAGCTCCCAAATATCAATTCTTTTATAAATTGATTCAATTCTTCTTGCATGGCCAAAATCAAAAATTCATCCATAAGTGCTTGATTAATATTAGTGGGTTCAATCATTAAAATAAATGCTGAATGATTGACTTCTTTTCTCAAACCACACCTAGTCCTAACTCCTTCACTTGGGACTCCTAACATCAACTCTTTAGAATGACTCTTGAGATAATTCAAATCTCTAGGCAATTAGTTTTCTTCTTTCTTTTCAATCCTCTCTTCAACTTTTTGATCTTCAAGTTTTTGGGTTACTACCACAACCTCATATTCATCTAACTTAGACCCTTTACTATCATAAGATTCATCAAAAATAACATGTGTGGTCTCCTCAACTACTAATGTTCTTTTATTAAAAACTCTATAGGATTTTCCAACACTTGAATAACCAAGAAAGATTCCTTCATCAGATTTTGGATCAAATTTTTCTAAGAGAGTTTTATTATTATTACGAATGAACACTATACATCCAAAAATATATAGATATGAGAGGTTGGGACTCCTACCTTTAAGAAGTTTATAGGGTGTCTTATTTAATTTAGACCTTATGTACACCCTATTCAACACATAGCACGCTGTACTAATTGCTTCAGCCCAAAAATATTTAGGAAGTGAATACTCTGCCAATATGGCCCTAGCAGTTTTAACTAATGTCTTGTTCTTTCTTTCTACAACTCCATTCTGTTGAGGTATCCTAGAAGCTAAGAAGTTATGTTCAATCCCATGAGATTTGTAAAAATCATTAAACATTTTATTTTTAAATTCTCCTCCATGAGGATCACTTTGGATAGTAACTATTTCAAAACCTAGTTTCCTCTGAATCTAAGTGACAAAATCTCTAAACTCTTCAAATGATTCACTCTTATGATTCAAAAATCTAATCCAGGTGAATTTAGAATAGTCATCCATAATAACATACCCAAATCTTTTTCCTCCTAGACTTAAGGTACTAATAGGTCCAAATAAATTCATGTGAAGAATTTCTAAGGGCTTGCTAGTCTGAATTTTCTTGATTGAATTGAAAGAGGATCTGACTTATTTTCCTAATTGACATACATCACACAAGTGGTCTTTTGTAAATTTAAGTTTGGGTGCACCTCAGACTAACTCTTTTTGGTTGATTTTCTTAAGATTTCACATGCTAGAGTGATAAAGCCTTCTATGCCATAACCAAGATTTATTTTATATAGTTTTCAAATCCAAAGCAGTAGAAGGTTTAACAGCATTCAAATATAGTATGTAAACATTATTTATTCTATCACCACTCAATATAACAAGTCTATTCTGACTCATAACACAACTAGTAGATAAAAAATTGATATGATAACTTTTGTCACACAATTGACTTATGCTCAACAGATTGTGCTTTAAACCATCAACTAACAGAATATTTTCAATCACAAAGTTCTTTAAGTTTCCAATAATACATGTACCTACCACTCTCTTGGTAGTATTATCTCCAAGTGTAACCTTACCTCCATTCCTGGCATCCAGCGTTATAAATTAATTCGTATCTCCAGTCATATGCTTTGAGCAGCCGCTGTCCAGGTACCAAATACTCTCACGAGGTCTTGTGTGAGAGTGTTCCTGCAAAATGATCAAATATTAGTCTTGGGAACCCAAACAAGTTTGGGTTCTCCTCTTGATAATTTTGAACCAGATGTATGTGTGATATACTGTGTTTTATGCACCTTAAGTTTTCACACTAAATGTGTTCTATATCTAAGTGTACAAGTGTGGGAAATATATCCTAAACTACCATAAGAAAAAACACTTTATTCCAGAAAAAGGATTCACCAATCTATTCGTCCTGAAAATTTTCTTCTTAGACTTTGGATCAGTGATCTTATAATAGGATTTGTGAAAATCTTCAAGTTTGGGTGGATTTCTATTTTTTTAAAGTGCTTTTAACTGAACTTTAAGATAAGCATTAGCACTTTCTAGAATCAAATTATCAATCTTCAAATTATGCTCTCTAGTATCTGATTCATCCATATAAGTTTTAAAATCATTTTCAAGTTCAGTGTGAGATGATTTTAAAAGATTATATTGTTTATTTAAATCATCAAACTCATCCAACAAGGTCATGTGGTTGCTATCAATTAATACATGATCTTTCCTAAAAATCTCATATTCTTTCTGCAGCTCTAAATAATCTAAATTCAACTTAGAATGCAATTTTTTTAGTTTCCTATATGCTGTATGTATGTGTTCAAAAATCTCAAATAATTCTTCATAACTTAAGTCACATACCTCTTCTTGATCTGATTGATCAAGATTGTCAGTCATTAAGCACAAATTTATGACTTTCTCTTATGGTGCAGTTTCTTAGGAATCTGAAGCTGAGTCTGCCAAAAATGCTCGTTAAAGTCTCTTTTTACCCCTTCTTTCCTTTATTTTCTCCTCAGCTTTCTCCTTGCTAGGATTTCCCTTGAGATTAGGGCAATCAGTCTTTATATGACCTGGCTTCCTGCATTCATAGCAAGTAACATCGTTAGAAGCCTTTGCATTTCTATGGAACTTACCCTTGTTCCATTATTGGCGTCTTCTCCGCTTTCTTTTTAGAAAACTTCTAAATTGCCTTGTCATCAAGGCAATATCCTCTTCATCCTCAGGTAGTGACTGATCACTTTCTGAATCATCCACCTTCAAAGCTATGTTCTTCTCCTTTCGCTTCTCACCTGCATCATTCTGTCTTTGAGTCACAGATTGCTCGTAAGCAAATAGTGATCCAAAAAGATTATCAATAGAATAAACATTTAAATTTTTAGATTATGTTATTACAGTTATCTTTGCATCATATACAGTAGGTAAACAATATAGTATCTTGTTAACTTTTTCTGCATTAGTTAACTCCCTACCTAAAGCATGCAATGAAGTGGCTTTGTGAGTAAAACGTGTGTACATGTCTGAGATTGATTCATTCGGTTTCATATGAAGTAGTTCATAATCGTGCAAGAGAATGTTCAACCTAGTTTGCTTCACTTCATTTGTATCTTCATAAGTAATACAAAGCCTATCCCAAATTTCTTTTCCTAATTTACAAGTCGAAACATGCATTCAGTCTTCTGATTTTAAAGCTCAAAAAAACTATTCAAATACTTAGCATTTAGTTGAGCTAACTCACGTTCTTCTATAGTCTAGTTGACAAAAGGTGTTTGAACTCTAATTCTTTCTATAATTCTAGTGGGTTTAGTATAACCATTCTGAACTAACATCCACATGTGATAGTCAAGAGATTGTAGAAATATAGACATGCGAGTTTTTCAAAAATCAAATGGGATATTATCAAACAAAGATGGTCTAGTGATCGAGTAACCTTCCATAGTATTTCTATTTCCAAAATTAGCCATGATCAAATTTAAAAAAGTATTTTAAACAGTGATTTTTGAAATTAGCTCTAATACCACTTGAAAGTGCGAATAGGCTGTTAGACCTATTGCTTACGTCCCTATGCTAACCAAGAGGGGGGGGGGGGGGGGGGTGAATTGGTCCTTTTAAAAATTACTCTTAGAATTTTAGAAAATCTTTAAGTAAATTGTACAGTACTATTTGACTTTGTACAGTAAGAACAAAGTTAATTTTTTCTTCCTTCGAATCACAAAATTTCAACCACAAAAAGAAAATAAAATGCGAAAAAAGAACAGTGCAGAAAAGTAAACAGTAAGAACAGAAAATACCAAAATTTATAGTGGTTCGGTCAAACACGATCTACATCCACTCCCTAGAGACTCCTTCTCTAGGTATTGCACTAAACTCAAGTGACTCTCCTTTTGCCCCCATAGAAAGGCGGAGAAGCCTTTATAAAATCCCTTCCACCAACCCGGTGCAGCAGAGAACCATTGTCCTTTTTCACCCTCCTGGTGAAGGCAGAGAACCAAATGTCCTTTTACACTCTCCAAGTGCGACAGAGAACCGTCGTCCTTTTTCACTCTCCAAGTGATGGCAGAGAACCGACGTCCTTTTTCACTCTCCAAGTGACGGCCAAAACTGACATACTTTTTCACTCTCCAAGTGATGGCAGAGAATCAGAATCTTCTCGAACAAAACTCTTGCAAAAGTCTTCAAGGAAATTAGGAAGATGCTTGAAGAATAAGTAAAGGTATCCTCATAATTAGATAAACTTGTGAATCTCCTCACAATTCTCTCTTCAAAGATCTCTCAACACTCACTCCCAAACACTCTCCCAATAACTCTCCCTTTCACTCTTCAAAAGAATTTTCACAGAAGGATCTTCCTACAAGTCAGTTTAAAGATCCTTATATACTAAAGGTAAGAAAAATCATCCAAAAACTAAAATTTTCAAGTTTCACGCGTCCTGATCGTCCTGTACGATCGATCTTTGTATTGTACGAATAGTTCAAATCATTGAACGATTCATCTCGTACTATTCCATACGAACCTAAAAATGAGTCGTTCGTACCAACAAAACCTTCTGTATGAATTATATTTCATACTATATGAATAGTTCAAAAATGAACTATTCGTCCCGTACGAACCAGTACGAACCGAATTCAGTGCCCTTCATACAATAAAATATCATGTACGAAATAAATTTCATACTGTATGAATAGTTCAAAAATGAATGATTCATCCCGTACGAACCAGTACAAACCCAATTCAGTGCCCTTCATATAACAAAATATCGTGTACGAAATAAATTTCGTACTGTACGAATAGTTAAAAAATGAATGATTCGTCCTGTACGATCCTGTATAAACCTAATTTAGAGCATTTCGTATGTCAAAATCTCATGTATGAACTACATTTCATACTGTACGAAATAAACTTTAAAAAACTTTCAAGACAATATATGTTAGCTAGGTGATAAATATATAGATTGTCTCATACGATTGTATATCATACTGTATGATTAATTTAAAAAATTAAGTTTTTCAATCCCCCAGTGTGTGTGTGCACAGTTATCCAACTTACAATCACACTCTCTCAGACTCAAGAAAAACAAAAAAATACAGACTTCACTTATAATAAACATTAATACATGAACTTGAAGTCTTTAGAAATCTGGAGTGTGAGTATCCTGAAAAACATGTTAGTGCACAAAAAAAAAAAGAAACTCCAATATATGTTAGGAGAAGAATAAAAAAAATAAAAAACTTTTGTAATCATCAAAAACAAATTGTATCTGAATTTTCTTGAACGAAGGGATTACACAAATCATAACAATCTCCCCCTTTTTGATGATGGTAAAACATTTATTGATGGTAAAATATTTATTTGTTTAATTTCACCATTAAGTTCACATGTCTCCTAAACTTCCACTAAAAGTATACTCCCCCTAAGTAAATAAACTCCTACGCTCCCTCTAAAGCCTAAGCTCCCCCTAAAGAAATAACCTATCCTAAATAAGGGATAAAAGGAGAACATATTGAATAAGCGAAGAAAAGGGTAAGACGAACATGCAACACAAGCACTACAAACACTACACACAAGCAAAGTACATAAATACACAAGCAACTAAAAACTTAATGCAACAAGTCAAAACAAAGTCAAGTAAACAAAGTCAAACAATAAAACTCTCCCCCTTTTGACAACAACAAAAAGGGACACTCAAATTAGTTAAGAAGTGGAATAATGTTAAATGAAGTTTAACTATAATATTCGAATCAAATACAAAAAATAAAGACTCAAAAGTGCTAGATTGCATATTATAATAAGGAGAAGAAAAGTTGATCTAAAGTAGTAATGTATTAGACAGATTAGTAGCCTCAACTTTTGCACAAGAGATGAAATGACATTACCAAATTTCTAAGTCAAAAGTGACAATCACTGATTAGTGAACTTGGAGAAAATGCTAAAGGAAAGAACAATTGGAGACATTTGGCATCCTTTCAAAGTGTAGGCTAATTTTGTGTCTTTTTCTAGATTTAGTGATATTGTGCATCTTTTATTGAATGGCACACTTTGTGTGTCTTTTTAGATTTGGCGACATTGCGTATCTTTTATTGTATGGCACCTTTTGTGTATCTTTTCAAGCTTTGCTTTATTTGTTTTCATTTGATAAGATTATTTCCAACAAAACTATCTCTGGGTCACAAATACAATAATGAACATTTTGATATAGAATGTAAGAGTAATATTAAGGCATCAAATATACATCAATTTAGACTAAGTAATACATGTCTAAATAAGATAAAGTAAGATCTTCTAATCCACACCAAATTATAATGAAATCTAAATATTTTTAGAATTTAATGTTATGTATAGAATTTTCTATTGTAATATAAACTCAATTAATATTTTAGAACTTTAATCAACTACAGTCGAGTATTTTAAGATTAGAAAGTTTCCAGTCAATAATATAAAATAATATGCACAGAAACCTTGAACATTTCATTTCTAATCAGTTCCAAATCATACATCATAGTAAGCTTTACTATAGACCACATATCATAAGATAAACTTGATATCACTCTTAATATAATAATCATAAAAATAAACATCAACAAGACAAATCATCAAACAAGCTAAACAATAAAGAAGAACAACAAAGACAATCACAATCATATCCAAGCCAAGAAAATACAAAGCATACTAGAAATCTGAAGGACCCTGATCTGGAGGTGGTGGTGGAGCACCGAGACAAGCAAAATAGCTATTAAGTATGGCAATATTCGTATTCACTGACTCGATTTGGTCCTTTTTCCACACCATATCCTCTTTGTACAGATCATCCTGCTGCTTTAGGTGCACCTCCACCTGATTAAATCTTTGATCCATTCTATTAAATAGTTGGACCATATCCTGGTAAAAGTCTTGGTTCGGTCTAGGTCCAGGTACAGGTGAAGGAGCAGGAGCAGGTGCAGGTTCATCATCAAAACTAATCACATTTTTATCTCTCCTAAAAAGTGCTCTAAAAGAGGCATCAATGAAATAGAGTGGGAGTTCTGAAGGTCCGTCAGGATGGATTATGTTGTACTTTTTCTCAAGAATAAATAGATTACATGACCAAGGGCAATATTCTTCTTCCTCTTTACACTCAGTTGGCTAATATCAGTAAGGTAAAAGATGTAGTCTAAAAGCAGTTGGGCTTCATCAATTTATTGACCAGACATGATCAGGTAAGTGACACAAGAGAGAAGAGGGGTCATGTTTACTCTATCTCCGACCTTAGGAATGATAGAGCTCCTGAGAACATGTTGAATTATACGGGCATTTTGGTTTAAGGTGTTGACTCGAGGAACATGAGTTGGTTGTCTTACACCTCTAATGACCTGATTGACTTCAGTCCCGCCATAATCAGATCGAGCTGTTAAAGTATTTGCCTGAATGCCCATAGTTCTTAAATGAAAATATGCTCCTAAATCCTCCTTGGTAATTTCTACTCTTTGTTTCAAAATATAAGAAGAGTCCCTAGTGTAATCTTGACTAAAAGTCATATTGGCTAGAAAAATATAAAAGAGGTATATATTGTATGAGTAGATTAGAGTGAGAAGGAAGGAGAAATGGGTAGTATCAAAAAGAGGCATTACTGTAAAATGGAGATTTTCCTGTAGTAGAATGCGGGAAGGAGTGATTTTGGATGCGGCATACCCATAGTATGCCTCTTCATTTTGCCCACTCAAAAAATTATCATCCTAGTCCCTCCTAAAAGAAGCCCCTCTAAATTGACGCACTCTTTTTCCACTTCCTGACATCTTTATATTATGCTCTAAAGGGTTTGAAGTGAAGGTAAAATGAGAGAACATGACCCTCCCTTTTATAGAAAATTAGATCAATCGTACTGTACGAAATTATTTCGTACAAGACAAAATTTATTTAATCCGGGATGAATCAAATTTCGTCCGGGATGAATGAAAGTAGTCAAAATGAAATGGTTTTTCATAAACTGCTCATCCCGAGGCATCCTTTCATACAGGATTTTTGACTTCCCGATCATACTGACGATGACGTGTTCATCTGGGATGATCAAAAAATTTAAGATTGTTCAGGAGACGATTAGGGTCATCCTCATGTGAAATGACACTTGAATCATACAGACGAATGATGTATTTGTACGTACGATCATCAATAATAACTAACACTAATCGTGATTCCTCCCCATTCATTCAGACGAAGTTCATGCAATCGTACAGTACGATACTGTCATCGTACAGTACGAATAGTCAAAATAAGATAAACTTTCATCTCTTCAATCTTACAGGATTCCAAAACTCAACTAAAAAAAAGAAATACAACAACATACATACATATATTTTTTTTTTCTTTTAAAAGACAACACAAAAGATACCAATAAAATATAAAATACTAGAAAATAAATCACTTGCAATGAACATACTAACAAATAAATAAACATAATTTTGTAAAATTTTTAATCAAGCATTTAGATCAATTACACCTAGTCTTGTCCTTAACATGCTAAAAGTGTCAAAAGTTAAGAGTTTTGTGAAAATATCTGCAAGCTGATCTTTAGTAGTGACATGATGTAGTTCAATTTCCCCTTTCGCTATATGATCTCTTATAAAATAATGTCTTATATCAATATGCTTGGTTCTAGAATGTTGAATAGGATTCTTTGAAATATAAATGGCACTAGTGTTATCACAAAAGATTGGAATGGTGCCAATTGAAAATCCTAAGTCATCCATTTATTGTTTCAACTAAAGTACCTATGCAACACAACTCCCTAAGGCAATATATTCGGCTTCAGCTGTAAAAAGTGCTACTGAATTTTATTTTCTACTAGACCAAGATACTAATGAATTTTCAATGAATTAACATATCCCAAAAGTACTTTTCCTATCCACCCTACAACCTGTAAAATTAGAATCTAAGTATACAATAATTTCAAAAGAAGAACTATTCTTAGGATACCAAATCGTTAAATTTTGAGTTCCCAGAAGATATCTTAAAATCTTTTTCACTTTTAAATGATTCATAAATATTCATTGGATCAGCTTGAAATCTAGCACATAAGCAAATACTAAACATAATGTCAAGTCTGCTAGTAGTCAAATAAAGCAAGGATCCAATTATTCCTCTAAACTTCTTTTGATCAACAGATTTTCCCTTAGGATCCTTATCTAATAGTACTGAAGAACTCATGGGTGTAGTTACTGGTTTAGCATTATCCATTTCATACTTTTTGAGAATATCCTTAACATACTTAGATTAACAAAGAAAAGTTCCTTCCTTATTTTGCTTTATGCTAAAACCAAAAATAACTCAAATCATCCATCAAACTCATCTCAAATTCACTACTCATTATCTTTAAAATTCATCACATAGAATTTTTATCAGTTGATCCAAAAATGATGTCATCCACATATATTTGTACAATGAGTATTTTATCTCCAACTCTTTTCAAAAATAGAGTGGTGTCCACACTTCCTTTGACAAATGATTCTTTTAATAGGAAAGTGCTTAACCTCTCATATCATGCTCGAGGTGCCTATTTTAGTCCATACAATGCCTTTTTCAATTTAAAAATATGATTATGGAATTTAGAATTTTCAAAACCTGGAGGTTGCTCAACATAGGCATCCTCTTCTATCACCCCATTCAAAAAGGCACTTTTAACATCCATTTGATATAATTTGAAATCGTTAAAACAGGCAAAGGCTAACAACACTCTGATTGCTTCAAGTCTTACTACAGGGGAAAATATTTCTTCAAAGTCAATCCCTTCTATTTGATTATACCCCTTAGCTACCAATCTAGCCTTATTCCTTATCACAACTCCTGAATCATTCATTTTATTTTGAACACCCACTTAGTCCCAACTATACTTTGATCATTTGGCCTATCAATTATCTCTCAAACATCATTTCTTTTAAATTGATTCAATTCTTCTTGCATGGCCAAAATCTAAAATTCATCCATAAGTACTTGATCAATATTACTGGGTTCAATTATTGAAATAAACGCTGAATGATTTACCTCTTTCTCAAACCATGCATAATCCTAACTCCTTCACTTGGGTCTCCTAACATCAACTCTTTAGGATGACTCTTGAGATAATTCAAATCTCTAGGCAATTGGTTTTCTTCTTCCTTTTCAATCCTTTCTTCAACTTTTTGATCTTCAAGTTTTTGGGTTACTACCTCAACCTCATCTTCATCCAACTTAGACCCTTTACTATCATAAAATTCATCAAAAACAATATGTGTGGTCTCCTCAATGACCAATGTTCTTTTATTAAAAATTCTATAGGATTTTCCAACACTTGAATAACCTTGAAAGATTCCTTCATCAATTTTGGATCAAATTTTCCCAAGAGAGTTTTTATCATTATTATGAATGAACAATTTACATCCAAAAACATGTAGATGTGAGAGGTTGGACTCCTACCTTTAAGAAGTTCATAGGGTATCTT
>CM034314.1:70776427-70966211 GCA_019925795.1 Dendrobium chrysotoxum
AGGTAGTTCTTATAAATAGGATTTCTTGGAGTTTTTGACAATATTTGTGAATATTTTCAAAATTTTAAAATCAAGATATCATCTTCCTTTCTAAATAATTAAGCTTGAATATTTCCTGCTTGACCAAAACAACCACCACCTAGGGTTCCTCCCAAAAACGTGAGAGTTAATTACATTGGGTTCCCTTCCAAGTAACTTCACGGTTTCATAATTCTAGGTCTCCAACAAAGATATGCTAGGGTTTTTCCTTTTAATTAAAGCATTGAGTTTTTTGCTAGTGAAAGGAAGCGCCCCTATTTGAGGCTATATCAAATATTACTAGAAGAAGGTTAAGATGATAATTGAGTTTGCTCTCATTACTGGAAGCATCAAAAGATCAATTAGCCTCTATGCTAAAGCATAGATTATAAGGTGTTTCTCTTATTGGAGTTCTTAATGCAGTGCGATAAATCTAGACTATATTTGAAAGTTATTCATCACCTTACCTCCCAGGTTTTTCAAGCTTCCTTCATTCCTTTGATAATGGTTTGATTAGTGACCTCACTTTATCAATTTATTGAGCATAAACAATAGTTGCATGGGCTAATTAGATATGAATATCTTTATAAAAAGATGTGAATATCTTTCAAGTGATTTGGGCTCCATTTCAAGATTGAAATTGTAAGCCACTTTAAATACCACTAAATGTAGTGGTACATATAATTTAAAAAAAAAATACTTTTAATGTTCAAAGCAAACTTTATTTCATTTTAATGCTAAAAGTAAACTTTCACTATGAAGCTTCTATCAATAGAAAGCATAAAATAAAAATAGAAATAATAATAATAATAATAATAATAATAATAATAATAATAATAATAATAATAATAATAATAATAATAATAATAATAATAATAACAGCAACAACAACATCATCATCATCATCATCACATAAGATTTCTCTAACAAACTATCAGATTAAAGTAGTCACTCATTTTTCTATGACCAAATCAATCAATTTTAAATAAAAATATGTACTCTCTTAATCTCTTCCTTTCTAAAGATTCTCTCTCTCTCTCTCTCTCTCTCTCTCTCTCTCTCTCTCTCTCTCTCTCATTATTGAAGAGATGAATTGGCATACTAAACAAAGAAATGTAAATGACTTATTATTACACCCAACTAATGGAGAAGCATAAAAATCATTTGACTCTTGATGTCCTAATTTTGCTTCAATTCCACTTAATATTCTACTTAATTTGGCTAGTGATTCTTTCAATCCATTTAAGAGTATGATTAGTATGTATTGTGTTTGTCCATTGCTTTTGGATCTTTATAATATGGTTCCTTTGATTGAAATGAGTAATATTTAAGTTTTTAATGGTAGAATTTCTTTAGGCAGATGATAAATTCTTAATGCAAGCTCACAGATATGTGCTTCGTCATTGTGATAATCTTACATCATAAAGAGAATATTTTAAAACTGGAGAGAAAAGAAAGGGATGATGGCACATACATCTTATGCCTTCGGATGTTGAGAACCTTGTGCATGAAAGACTTCACAATTGGTTGAGGCAAACACTAAGCTTAAAATCATATCAACATTAATTAAATAACTACCTGAATAAGAATGATTTTCTTTATTTTATAATAAAACAGCTAGCTCATGAGCTCACTCGAACTCGTAGAATTAAACTCGAACTTGATTAATCAATCAAACTCAAGCCTAGAGTCATTCAAACTTGTCTCAACTCACTTACATTGTAGTCATGAGTTCAAGTAAATTTTATTTGTGAGTAATAACACTATTAAGCATAAGGGTAATTGATCTACTCAGCCACACAAGCTTAGACAACTTAAATCATCAAAAAACTAAAGATACATCATCACAATCTACAATGATGATGGTTTAAAGAGATCTACACTAAGAGTGTGAGTATAAAAACACTAAACTCAAATGCTTACTCAACAAATATATCATATAAGACGTGTATGTATAGCATGAATCATCACATAAGCATTAAATTCAAACTCCCACCTTCTAATAATTGATATGGAGTCATAAATAACACCTTACAATAATAGAATCGACTAAAATATAAAAATAAGTATTCCTTAAAATTGATACATTGTTCATTTCAAAATTTTCTTTAAATATAAAATAAAGAAAAAAAAATCATTCTTTTTCTTCAATTGCAATGGAGTCCATATTAGTTGCAAGCAAGTTATTCCTGCTTTGCTTTTTCAGACCTCAAATAGAATTTTATTTTGCTGCTACTTTTTCACTATTTTTTAGAAATATTTGTACCAGGAATCTATTTTTTTACAACAGATTTGAAAAAAAAAACTTTTCTCACAACAACTCTATAATCACCTTGACAAAAACATATAGTTGTCCCAAATAGACTTTAAGGCTTCGTTTGGGACGATTTTCTTACTGCTTCTTGAAGCAGCTTTCTAACATAATTTTTACACTAGAAAGTTGCTTTTAGAAGCAGTAAGAAAGCCATCCCAAACAAAGCCTAAGTGATCTTACGAGCCAAATGATTTATTAGTAGTTTGTTATTAAGAAAAATTTGAGGGAAACATATATTAATGTTATTTATATATGCATAAAACTACTTTATAATCTTATATTAAACAAATACAGGAAAAAAAATATTATACAAGCAGGCACATTCAACCACTTGGCTTAAATATTGTTCAACGCTGAATCTATATGAAATAAAAAAATATTTTTCTTACAGAGATGAATGTGCTGTTTGTACTAGTAAATTTGTTGGCCGAATTTGTAAAATTTTGAAAGAAAATTACGTACAATATAGAATTTATTTATAATTTTTAATCTATTATAAATTAAGATTATGAACCGCCGCCAATTTTTAATAAAATAAAGCTAAAACGCACTATCAAACAATCCCCAAGTTAATTCAACGACTTGAAATTCAATGAAATGGCTTATAAAGCTCAATTGAACATGAAAGCAGTGCTCGCTATTAGGTGGTTGGGATAGTAACAGCACATCCTAGCCGTTCGATTCATTTTGTATGGCTAGAATTTGATCAGTCTGATGTTATCAATTAGACAACTAAAAGAGAACAATTATTTACAATACTCAAATAAATTTGAATAAAAAATAGGTGCAGTTGCACTTTTTTAGATGAATCAATAAAATGAGAAGAAATTACAAATAATTTTATTTTTAAAAAAATAATTAATTGTTCGAAATAAAATAGAATCCAATTAATTATTTTATATGATTTTTTATAAATTTTTTAGTGAATTTAATCATAAAATTATACACAAAAAATATACAATATATCACATCTAATATCTCTCGGTTGAAAGTCTGAGCATTGGACCAAATAATAGGCTTAGATTTTATTTAGGACAACTTTCTTACTACTTTGTAGAAAAGCTTTCTAATATAAAAATTATAGCTCAAAAATATTTATACTAAAAAATATTTTAGAAAGCAGTAAGAAAGTTATCTCAAATGAAGCTTTAGACTATGTTTGGTATAATTTTTTATTACTATTTTTTTTCTACTTTTAAGAATTTTTTATACTGAAAAATGATTGTAGAAAACAGTAAAAATATTATCCCAAATGAAACTTTAATGTAAAGTAGACTATTACATCAATTTATTTGAATAAATTTTACCATATAAAAACTCTCAATAATAATATAAGAGCATTTAAAAGTAGTGGCCACCCTTCTTGCTTCTTCTAAGTTGACTTTCCTTCCTTTCACCACCTTGTCAAGCCTGCCCTCATCCAATATTTGCCTCCATCAAACCATTGTTCCCATTCTCACTTTAATTTAAACACCCTCCTCTCATCCACCCATTCATCCTTCTCCTTCTTTATTCTTTTCTCCAACTCCTCTCTCTCTCTCTCTCTCTCTCTCTCTCTCTCTCTCTCTCTCTCTCTCAGCTTTGTCATGGATCATCTTCTCACCTTAGAAAGGGAAACATTTGAGATATCAAAGCCAAAGGTCAGAATAGTGCACTTATTTCCACCTGAGATAATCAAGACCGATCCAGCCAACTTCAGAGAGCTTGTACAGAAACTTACTGGAAAGCCTCAAAAGAAGAAGAAGAAGAAGAAGATCACTGAGCTGATAAAGAATCATGAGGTAAAAGAGGAAGAGGAGGAAAGGGAGAAGTTGATGAGTGGTTTGCAAGATGAGGATGGCTTCTTGCATGGGCTCAGTGACTTTCCATTGCTTCCTCTCTTAAACACCTCTTACATGGATTTAATTGAAGAGGATAAGAGCTTCAAATCATGAATTGAATGTTTGGAAAGCTTTAGTAGTCTACATTAGAATTATTCAATTTTTTAATTACTTGAGACATGAAAGATGGATTTGAATTGACAGTTTCTATAGCTTTCTTCTTGGTGTAATTATGGTGAAAGGGCATATATACTATCTGATCAATGTTTTCTTTGATATTTTTTTTAGAGGAAATTAATGTGAAGTAGAGTTTTATTGAAGGGATGATATCTAATTGCTGTGGTTCCATTTGATCTTTTGTATGTAAGTTCGAGTAACTTTTATGTTAAGGGAAAAAATAGAACTTTTGTATATGTAGAGGTTGTTATATATGGGATTTTTATCGAAAATGGTTGTGACATTCATGAAATTATAGCATGAATCCTGAAGGAGACAACTATAAATAACAGTTAAGATGTAGGATCTTCAATAAGACATGCATGGGACATTAATGATGTTATGATGACAACTATCACACAAACATGGCTACAACATGGATTTTTTGCCTTGACAGCTATGATGTATAAAGTTTGTGACAAAAGTCTTATTCAATATGTTTGCCACACAATTCTTGAGAGAGACAAATATGATATTAGAGAGGTTAGAACACAAGCTTTATTAGAGATGATTGTGACATAAGTGAGATTTATGCAGGTCATACTCGATAGAGATGGATGTGATGCAAGTGATGTTGAAGTGCCTATTTTGTTATATAGATGATTGTCATGTCAATGGAGTTGCAACAAATGGCTTGAAGGATCAGTTGGTTGTAGTTTAGGTCTTGAGGGATATGTTTGCACTATCACTATAAGAAATTCAGGCATTACCGGCGGCCATTACCGGTGGTCCGATAATAACGACAGTTAAACCGGCGGTTTAACCGACGATTTTTAATAAACCACTGCCGGAATTAGCGGCGGTATAATAACCCCCGATGAGGCCGCCGGTTTTAAGTAATTTTTTCCGAGGGTCCAAACCGCCGGAAATTGCCCTAATCTTGGCCAACCCGACCCTTCCTCTTCATTTCTACAGGAACCGCCGGAAATATAATAGGAACCGCCGGAAAAAACCGCAGGTAATTCCTGAATTTCCTGTAATGTATAAGCAAATCTTGTTGGAGATGATTGTGGCATAAGAAAATTTTTTGCATTAATCTTGATTGAAATCTTCGAACTATAATCATGCAAATAATTAATCATAAAGAAAAACACTAATCCCAATATAAAATGGACTAATTCGTTATTTTTTGGGGGACATTTAGGCCAATTAAGACAAATTCACACACACATCACATACACAGTACTCAAACGTCCCAAAACCTCTTGGTTGGCAGCCAAAACTCTCAATCAACAGATCAAGACGAGCTGCGTAAAAGGGATGATTTTGAAGCCCATCATCGTGCATTTTCCATCATCTAAAAATCAAAACATAATTTTTTTTCTTAAAATATTATCCAAAATCTAATATTAACTAGAAACGATATCATCTATTTGGGAAGGCTGATAGTATGTTCAGCCTCTGCCGTTTTAATTATTATTTTTTCGTTTTCATGCCAGTAAAGTTATTTACTTATTTATTTATTTATTTATTGAAGAGCTGAATACATGCACGCACGTTTACGCCAAATTAATCCCCACCGTTGGATCAAAGCCTTCAACCAATTAAGGCAGCAAGCACATGTAAATAAAGTTAAAAGGCAAATCCGAAGATAAAATGGATTAATAATACACAACATTATAATATTATTTAGCTCATTTTAAGGATTTTAGCTAAATTTTAAAACAATTTTGGGCGTTAGACATCTGAAGTAGGGTATGTTTGCGATGACTATAACGTTTTATAAAGTTGGTTGTGAAGTTGTTATGGAAAATACAACTTAGGCCTCGTTTGGGACAGCTTTCTTACTGCTTCTCAAAATAATTTTTTAGTATAAAAAATTAGCAAGAAAGCCGCCCCAAACGAAGCCTTAGTTACTCTAGTTGCAAAATCAGCTTTCTACCACAAAAAAAACTATGAAAAAATAGTAACAAAGTAGTGAGAAAGTAATAGCCAAATGAACCAAAAATCGAAGCAACAAGAAAAATGTGTCAAATAGGGCTTTAGGCTTTATTTAGGGCATCTTTCTTACTGCTTCCTAAAGCAGCTATTTAGTATAAACATATTAGTTAAAAAAAATTGTACTAAAAAGTTGCTTTAGAAGTCAGTAAGACAGTTGTCTCAAATGAAGTCTTAGGTTTCATTGGGGACAGCTTTAAACCAGTGCTTTTTCTTTACTTTCAAGAGATTTTTATACTAAAAATAATTTTACAAAGCAATAAAAAAGCCATCTCAAACAAAGCCTTAATCTGTCATCCCAATGATTATAAGCTTTGTTGTCTTTTTAGCTGAACGACATAAATGCGAGGGTTGATTACTGGCTAAGTTATATATCCCTCAATTTCCCATAATAGTTCAAAAGAACCGACTTACTTATTGACTTTTTGATAAGGATATATTAGAAAAGAAAAGTTCTAAGATTTAGCTTTATAAATTAATAAACGATGCTAATAAAATAATAACATAATGGTCAATATTTTGGAATTAAAATTATCTGCCGGCCTCTCTTTCTTTAGTATATCCACAGCTGTTTGGTAGATCAAACGGGAAAACAGCAGGCTTTCTTCAAGCCCAAGTCTTCCATGCTATTAACTTAAATCTTCAGTTGCATTCTTGATTTACAAGCCAAATCAAACAATATTATTTACAGTGGTAATATTCTTCAGTATTCCAGTGTAGACACACCTAATTTGAAGAACAAAGCAATACTTTTCAATAAAATTAGATTTTTTTTTTCTTACTAGGCTGATCCATTCAAGTGAAGATTATTAGATTCTTTTGATTAAGGCTTCGTTTGTCACAGTTTTCATGCTGCTTTCTATAACAATTTTTAAGTACAAAAATTTCTTGAAAGCAGCAAAAAAATAATAGCCAAAAACTATCCCAAATTGGTATTTTAACTCATTTAGTGTCTCTCTTTTAGCCCCCACGGCAAGGCGGAGAAGCTCTTACAAATCATTTCCACTAAACCCGGTACGGCGGAGAACCAAAATTCTTTTTTATCCTCTTGGTGAAGGCAGAGAACCTCGAAGCTATGCCACCCTCCTGGTGACAGCAGTGTACCTTGGAATCCTTTTTCACCATTCTGGTGAAGGCAGAGAACCTCGAAGTTATGCCACCCTATTGATGATAGCAACATACATTGGAATCTTTTTTCACCCTCCTAGTGAAGACAGAACCTCGAAGCTATGCCACCCTCCTAGTGACGGCAGCGTACCTTGGAATTCTTTTTCACCCACTTGGTGGAGGCAGAGAACCACAACCTTTGCCTTGAAGCTTCTCTCCCTAGAGCAACCCCGAAAACTCACTAAGCCCTTGGAGGAAACAAGCTGAAAACCAGCTTGGAGCAACCTTGTGAAAACCCCTCACACTCCTTCTCCCTCACACTCAATCTCACCTTCTTCTTCTCCAAAGCACTAGAGTTCTCTCAAGAGTTCTCCCTCATAGTTCCTTCAACAGCAAAAAGATCTCTCATTTGGTTTTAAAATAAGTATTTAAATCAGGCTTTAAAAACCCTAAATTTTTAATTCCGTCGACTCTGATCGTGTAGTACGACATGTAATCGTATAGTACGATTAGTTCAATATAGCATAACAGTACTGTATGATAGATAGAAGCCTATATGATTAGTTCAAATATTTGAAATGATTGTCTAGTACGATTTAAGTATCGTATAGTACAATTTATTCAATCGAATCATCATTTCATCCAGGACAATCGACGATAATTAATTATCGACCCCATCTGGAATCGGTTCGTACTATACAAATAAGGGCATCGTATAGTACGATGTTCAATATCAATTAATTTAGATTAGATAAAATTTAAATTCATCGTATAACACAATAGGGATCATACATTACGATTAGTACAAATTTTGAATTTCAAAATATTGCCTAATTTATGATTGGTGACAGGTTTTTTGATTTATACTAATCATCTAGTATGATCAGTATCGTACAGAATGATTAGATCAAAATCAAAAAATTTAACTTAATGATATAATTAAACCCAGTTTAACTTAGATCGTACAGTACGATGGAGATCATACATTACGATTTGATAAAAAATTAATGTTCTGAAATTTCCTCCCTTGTGTGTGTATGTGTGCATAGTCACTAAGCTGATATACACCTTTTACAGTATATTTGACTCAAGAAACATAAAATAAATAAATAAAATTACATACTTTTATCGAATGACAACACTCATAGTCTACCCAGTCTTGAGTTGATCCTTTTGTATGATGTATAGCTTACCTGAAATGTTAGTGTGTACAGAAAAATAATATCCACAAATACTAACATGAGAAATATAATAAGAAGCCAATAAAGTTTGTTATCATCAAAATCATGAGCTCAGGATCATGGATTGCAACAGAATCAACAAACCATAAAATTAAAGTCATCAAAGGATAAAATAATCTCGCCAAGGAACTTGCTAGATCAAGACATCAAGAAGACTCGACACAACTATTCAATAATCGATTGATGTGTTCAACTGAACTAGATTAAGCACATAATAGGGCTAGAGATTATTTGAATTTGCCTAACAAACTCAATATCAAAGCCACTAAAGTGTTTAAAGTTGTATTTGGAAATTTAAAGTGAAGTGATCAAAGAAGCATCGCTCTCCAAAGATCCCTCTTTATCAAGGCTTTGCCAAAAGCAATTCATGTTATTAAGAAGTGACAATCTACCTAAGTTCATTCATTTTACATCGAGTACATATATTGCCTTGATATGTATCCAAAAAAATTCATTTGATTAGCATGAATCTCAAGACAAACTTTAAATTGGAAACTTTAAAAATTAATTAGATTAAGGACCATATGAACTCTAATGTTAGCAAACTTAAATTACAGTTAAGCACTTGATAAGATGAACCTAACGACATCAAAAGTGATCCTATTTGAGTCTAAATGAACCCAAATCAAGCACTTGAAGAATCTTTAAAAACTTTGATACATTAACTAAAAGTTCAAATGAAATCCAAATCTTGCATGCTTATTGTAAAATTAAGCAACTCGAATGAGCACAATATCATTTAATTCCAAGATCATTGGTACTTAAATATTGAATAAATAATCTATAATCAAAGAATTTAATATGAGTCGTTTGATGAAGTATAATAAAATATTAGCCAAATTTATCAAAATGCTACTCCAAAATACTATAAATAGATCATATTTTTCACCTGAAGGGAATCTTGACTAGAGATTAGAAAGAATTTGGAGATCTAGAGAACTCTAGAGTTCTACAAGATGTTCAACATCGATGATCACCTCCAAGTACTACCGCCATCCGATTGTCTTCACTCGACTGTCGTCAATTGACTATTGTCCTCAACTATTGTCGTCAAACCACTACCACTTGACTATATGGTCAATTTTCCATCATCTAACCAACATTATTTGACTAACATCATTGGCCTACCAATCATCTCTCCACTACTCCTATATTCTCTACAAAAACTATAAAAGATCAAGTAAGTGCTTTGAATTTTGTAATCATGTCTTCTCCAATTTTGTGGAAGAGCATAATTCTACAACATCAAATACATATTAGATTATTTCAACTAGGCAAGACCCAATGAATTTTTCTTATTTAGGGCTTTTCATGTAAAAAATTTATGTTTCTTGCATTCCTATTATTTATCTGCGTGTGTGTGTTAGATCTTCATACAAAGTTGGGATATAAAATTCTCTCTCCAGCATCATGGATTTTCTAGCATACAATAGTTTGAAACATTTGTTGGAAAGATTCTAATCATACTATTAATATTTTTTATTGGTTGAAAATCAATCCTCAATCAAGAATAACATAATCCAATTAGTAAGGAAACTCAGGACCCACTTTAGAGGATCATATGCATAGGATGGAAGAGTATCAAGCTTAAATCCATTAAATCTTAAAGGTGGCTAGATAATAAAAAACATAATCAGAATAGAATAAAGTTCTTCAAGAAAAAAATTAACAGTATGCTGAGGTTGATCATTTTAATGTCACCCATGTAGTGGCTTCTCATCATTATGCAACATGACATCCTCCACCATGGCCTCATTAAGGCCTCATAGACATTTTTTATTCAACTCATCCTTAATGTGTTACTCAGCTGATCTATGATCTTCCAACAGTCCTATGTAGCTTAAATTAGCATCACCTTATTGACGCCCCTCACTAAGTTATTAGTAATGAGTTTCAGTGTCTTACTCAGGAGGATTTTTTTTTTTTTTTGGCTAATAGGAAATAACTTATCCTTGCCAAACCTTTCAAGAATCATCAACTATAATTGATGCAATTCTCTAGAATCATATTCATGTGAGGTTTAAGTTTCCTATGATTGATCCATATGATAGGACTTCTAATCCCTACAAGCATATTAAACACTATATGACCATCATACACATTCAATAAACTTTTAATACAATCCTTTGTTAGGTGTTCCCCGCAATTCTTAAGGGATAATATCATACCTAGCTTTACTCTTTATGGTAGAACCCTTCATATTTTATCGATCTAACCTGGCAATTCATCAAATATGTTATTGCCAATTAAGAACTCATCTCATCTTTTATTTTTCACCAAAATGAGGGAAATAGTACAATACATAGGTCATTATTTACAAGAATAATAAATAGATTGTCAGTAACACAAAATAGGAGATCAAAAGAGTCATGGCAAAAAAGTTATCAATATTATTAAATAATAGTGCCATCATAATATATTTTTCCTCATAAGTTGGAAGATTTCATCATCAAATCAACCTAAGTAAGTTGGCTTCTTATCTCATAAGAATTTCTAAAAATTTTATATCATGATTTCTACTAGAGATAAAGATTTATCTTTTAAGTAGGCTTTATTTAAATTATTAATAAAATCTTCTTTTTATAAATAATTTTACTACTTAAAAAAATCTCTAGGAGGCAATCCCATATGATAACCTCAATGGAAAGTTAATATTAGATATGATCCACACTAGAAAGGCTTTATGATGGCAAGTGAAATACATGGTCTTCACTTACAACCCCCAAAAGGCATGCCAATGATACAACATAGATGGGAAGCTAATAGTAGTTTTTACTAAAAAGTCTCTATAAGAGAAAATGGTATATGGAGTCTCCACTCATCCAAAAATCTCGAAAAATATGTAAGCCTTATAAGATATATGTACATCAAAGAATATCTTAAGGCTAAAAATTTTAGAAGGTAGATATTCTCTAAAAATCTCAAAAAGTTGAGAATCTTAGAAGGTATATGTTTTCTAAAAATCTTAGAAAGCTAAAGCCTTAGAATGTGTTGATTCTCCAAAATTTTTAGAAGGCATATGCCTCATAAGGTATTAATTCTCAAAAAATCTCAAAAGGCTAAAAGCCTAAGAAGATACAAGTTTTTTGGCTACTCCAACAATCTCAAAAAGCATAAGCTTTAGAATGTGTGGGTTTTCCAAAAATCTCAAAAGGCTTAAAGCCTTAGAAACTATAGGTTCTCTAAACACCTCAGAAGGATAAAAGCCTAAAAATGTATATATTTACTCTTTTGTGATGATCATATAAAGTGTCCAAATCTGAAGAACCAACCACCAAAAGATAAAGCTAGTCAAAAAAAGAGCAAAAGAAAATCCCACAGAGCTTTCTAGGTAAACTCAAACTCGGACTCCTTTGAGTTGAAGCAGAAGAGGAGATCACAAATATGTACTTAATGGCAATGGACAGCTCAGGTGACAAACAAAGGTTTATTATGCCTTCACAAAGGGTTTAGTAAATCCATGTGGTATCTTGATAGTGGATGCTCATGATATTTGATTGGAGATAGAAATAAATTCATCGTGCTGGAGTCCAGATGTGGACTAAAAATGACCCTTAGAATTGTAATAGCCTGTATTTTGACCAAAGTAAATAAATTTTTTTAGGAATCATTTTAAGTCAAATTTGAAAACCATCTTTGTCATAATATTTATATTGTAGTATTTTAATTACATGAAGTTTTTCATAATTTTCAGGCATTTGTGCAAATCTTTAAGAAATTGGCACCTATCGATACAAATAAGGATTTTAGGACCGTCAGGCATCCGTTTTGCAAATCAATTTCACCAGAATTTTTTAAACGTATTAAGCCCTTTCTCATTTCTTCATTTTTGGGAACAAAGGAGTAATTAGGGAATATTGAAAAAAGAGAGGAGAGAGAAAATTAAAGCTAGGATTTGGAGGTTGATGAGTGATTTTGGTCAGTTGGCCCTATTGGAATATTTTCTCATCTCGCTGTAAGGAACCTAAATCCTACTTCTGATTTCAATAATTTAATATTTTTAATATTTTTTTGATCAAATTTATATTTTTATTACAAAAAAATGAGGATAATTTTGTATTGGTAAAACTTTTACAGTGTAACTTTTTATATGTTATAGAAATTGAGATTATAAACGTTTTAAGTATTTATTTAAGATTTTTCACTGGGTGATTTTAAAAGAATAGTAATTTTTACCTACTTTGATATTTATTTTGACCTCTAAAAATAGTGATTTAGTTCAACTAAAGCTTCAGAATATTATTTTATGTAATATCTGGTAATTTAATTAAATTTTTAAAATATGAATTTTTGCTCTGGATGATTTTTATTGTCTACCATTAGGACATTTTGGCACTTTTTAAATTAAGCTCAATTATGCTTTCCTTATTGCAATATATTAGAAATGAATATAGATATGTAATTGAGCAATAGCTATTTTTTATTATTATTATAGTAATGTGGTAATAATGTGTGTGTAAAAGATAAGTAAAGACTGGTTGACCCATTAGTTGGAGACTGATTGACCTATATAGGATGGTGGGTCGACGGGCTTTCCTTTAAATATTTGGTTTAGTGTTATCCTCGTCGGATTCACATGATACACTAATTAGGAGTAATAAGGAGATATTACTGTGTCAACGGGCAAAGAGTAATGACTCTATTTACTAAGCTAATGATTTACTAATACTAACATGATACTGAAAAACACTATAATAGCTAAAATTCTTACTTATTTAGTGTGACTACAAAAATGAATATTTTTGAAGCATTGTTCATATTATTGTATGGATTTATTTTTAATATTATTACTGATTTATTGATATAAAAAACATGATATATTCATTAAGTACATGATATATATATGATATATTGAGTATGTAATTAATATATTGACATAATACTGACATAGAATAACTTGATAGCATGTGTACTCTTATATATGATTTTATTATATTGATTTAATTTTGACAGTCTTTATTGATATTTTGATTTGATATTTTATATAATTTCTCTATCGATTGTAGTATTAATATGACGATTTCTTTATTGATTCAATACATGTACTAGTTTACTAATTTCTCTATTGTATAATCCTATGATCATGTGAATGCTACTTTTATGATATGACTACTGACATGTATATTGCTTATTTGTCTTGTGTTGAGTTCAGTTATAGGATTTGGGTGCTTGCTGGGCTTCTGAGCTCATTATATATAGTTAAATATTTTCAAGTCAGGGTAAAGGATTATGAGTGTGAGATTGATTAGGATTCCTCAAATTTTATTTCTTATTTTATTTTAGCTATTCTTTTGTACTCATGATAGAGTAGTGGTAGTGTGCTTGTATAGATCCTAATTAATGTATATAATTCTTTTAAATGAATACAGATGTACATATAAATGTTTTGAATTCTAGAATTATTTTTGTTATTTATTTTTGATAAATAAAGTTAGATAGCACTGGTGTTGTTTATTAAAAGATAAAAGAGTAATTCTTCTAAATTAGATTTAGGGGCAAAATAATATCGCCAGGAAAGTCATTAGCGCAGGTATTATAGGTAAGGCAAATGATCTTAATGTTGCGAAACTTCTATTAATTGATGGATTAAAAAATAACTTAATAAGCATTATTCGTTTACATGATAAAGGCCTAGACAATTCAAAAATAAGTTAAATAGCATGGGATCAATATTTAGAAATAAAGAAAGACCAATATCCAAGTGTTAAAATCATATAGAAGGATTAAATTTTAAGAAGACATTTGAACAAGTTGTTAGACTAGAAGCCATTAGAGTTTTATTAGCATTTGCATATTTTAGAGACTCAAGATACCAAATGGATTTAAAAGGTGCATTCTTAAATGGAGTCATAAAGAAAGATCTGCATGCCAAACAACTACCTAGTTTTGAACATGCGTCATTCCTTGATCATATTTATAAACTAAAAAATATTCTTTATGGTTTAAAATAAGCACTTATTGTAATAGCCCAAACTCTTAACTATCGAGATATTGTCTGCTTCGGCCTAAGAGACTCACAGTTTTGTCCTGTTGGTGTAACTTCCCAGTAGGTCACCCATCCCAGAATTGCTCTAGGATGAGCACGCTTAACTGCAAAGTTTCTTACAGAATGTCCAGTCGTTACACCAAAAAGCACCTTGATGTTTAAGAGTTTAGCTTCTTTTACTTAAGAATTTCACACCTAGGGCTTTGTACAATATGCATAGTAAATTTTTATTAGTTAAATCTTTTATTAAAGGGACCGTAGATACCACACTATTTCTCAAAAGAATAAGACAATATATTTTGATAGTTTAGACTTATGTAGATGATACTCTATTTGGGCCCACAAATGACATCTTATGAAAAGAATTTCCATCTACCATGAGGAATGAATTTGAGATGACCATAATGGGTGAGCTAACCTATTTTTTAGAGTTTAGTATAAAATAAAGGAAAGATGGTGCATTTCTTAATTAAATTAAATATAATAAAGAATTTACTAAAAGGTTTGATATGGAAGTTTGCAAAAGTGTAAACACCCTAATGAGCCCAACCAGATAATTAGATGAGGATTTAAGTGGCAAACTTGTAGATTAGAAAAAGTATATAGGAATAATAGGATCCTTACTATATCTAATTACTAATAAATTTGATGTTATGCTTAGTGTTTATTTGTGTGCTAAATTTTAGGCAAAACCCAAAGAGTTACACTTAATTATTATGAAATGAATTTTTCGATATCTTATAGGGACACCTAGCTTAGGCATGTAGCATTATAGGGACAGTATGTATTTTGAATTAGTTGAATACTCAGACTTTGACACCCTAAATCTGCATGTCATTCTTGTGATCCCTTTCATACTCCTTTGGCTCTTTGGTAATTCAAAGGTTATTATCACATAAGTGTTTTACATAGAGAGATAGTTATTTTGCTTAGTTATAACGAGTCACCCTCTATCTTAAGAACTGACCCATTTCAATGCATAAATTTCTTATTATAATTACAATTTGTGAATTATAATTGATATATCATCAAAAAATTATCTTGATCGGGCACAAATCTTGAAGCAAAATCAAGTTGAAAACTTCAAAAATTAAATCGAAGGCCATATAAACTCTAATTTCAGCTAACTTAAAGTCAAACTGAATGTCTCGAAAATACGAACCCAACGACACCAAATTTGACTCAATCTGAGCCCAAATGAGTCCAAATAAAAGACCCGAAGCACTTTTGGAAGGTTTAATCCATAATTTGGATTACCAAACGGTCCCCAAACGTTACATGCTTATAGTTGGATCGAGTGGCTTGACGAGACGAATCCAACGAGCCCAAGATCGCCGAATTCTGATATCATTAAGATATTTAAATATCCAATAAACGATTCATGATCAAGAGAATCAATATCAATTGTCCATTCAAACCACTCCCAAATTACACTTGATCTCCCTCCTATTTACTGGTCATGCCACTTTCAGAAAAATATAAATAGACCCCTCATTCCTCATGGAGGGGGGAGGAAGAGGAGGCCCAATCAAGAATAGAAGGAAGAGAAGGAAGAGTTCTCTTGCCACCAGACTCCTCCTCGACCATCGGTGAACTTCTACGCGACGTCGGACTTTCGCTCGTCGTCGGATTTCTACCCGATGCCAGACTTCCAACCATCATCAGACTTCTGCCCGTTGTCGAACTTTCGTCGAAGTTCTGCCCAACGTCGAACTTCCACCCGTCGATGATTTTTTACCCGACGACTGACTTCCGCCCGTCACCGGACTTTTGGCCATCGCCAGACTTTGGTCGGACTTCTACCCGACACTGAACTTCCACCCATCACTGGATTTCTACCCGACGCCGGACTTTCGCCCGTCGTCAAACTTCTACCTGTCGTCGGACTTTCATTGTATTTCTACCCGACGTCGGACTTTTGCCCATCGCCAGACTTCTACCGGTCAACGGACTTCTGTCCGTCGCTAGACTTTCGTAGGATTTCTACCCGACGCCAGACTTCTGCCCGTAGCCAGATTTTTACCCGATGTCGGGCTTCCGCCCGTCGCCGGACTTATACCCGTCATCGGAATCCCTCCCATCACCGGACTCCTATCCGTCTCCAGACAATGATCCTTCTAACCATAATTTCCCGCCGACTACGATCCGTCCGACCTCCATCGCCCGTCGACTATGGTCCTTCTGACCTCTTTCGCCAGACAACGGTCCTTCCGACCTCCGTCGCCTGCCGACTATGATCCTTTCGACCTCTGTCGTCAGACAACGGCCTTTATGACCTACATCGCCGCCAACTACGATCCTTTTGACCTCCATCGCCATACAACAGTCCTTCCGACAGGACCGTCGCCCAATGACTACGGTCCTTTCGACCTCAATCACCAGATAATATTCTTTCCGACCTCCATCGCCCATCGACTATGGTCCTTCTAACCAAACGAAAACGTCAACAATGATTCTTCATATTTCCACCATGTAACACACTCTATATGATGTATATTTGTTACATCAAGCCAAGGCCTTCCTTCCAATGAAGAGCCTCATATGTAATCAACTACAAATACTAGTGGATTCATTCAAATTGGGCCAGACCCTGTGGTTTTTCCTTATTCAGGGTTTTTTATATAAAAATCTTGTTGTTTCTTTAAATACTGCACTCTCTCATTCATCTGTTTGGGTGCTGGATTTTTGTATAATGCTAAGACGTCCAACTTTATACTTCTCTACCACCACAAATATTCCATGATGCAACAGTTTGGCGCTGTCTATGGGAACATGGTTCCCAACCGGGGGGTAATTTTTTGCTCTAACCTCAAAAGGTCATTCATGTTAACATCCTGGCATCAGTTATTACTATATCAATTTCATGGAAATTAAATATGGACTGGGGGGCAATCTTGACTACATCTGTAGTCAAGAAGATTCTTCCGACTCTTCCAATATCCAAGATAATATCTTAGGATCATAAAGCTTCTAACAAATGCAATGATGCTTCCAATAAAGTTCAAGCTTTATATAGTCTCTAGCTGGACTTCTACTCTTTATGCAAGATCTTAATCTCGACCTCAAAAAGATAGTAAAGGTCTAAGGATAGACCATTCTTCACCTTTGATTCGGGATACACGTGACATTCCCCCCCTCCCAATCAAGGCAAAATTGATCCCAGGGGGATTCGATTCAACCTCTTTCATAGAGGTTAACGTCATCGAGCAGTGCTCTGACATACAACCTCGGATAGGTCATATATCCTTGGTAGATTCTCTCAACCTCTTCCATATAGGTTTACTTCATCGAGCAGTGCTCTGACATACAACCTCGGATAGGTCATATATCCTTGGTGGATTTTCTCGACCTCTTCCATATAGGTTAATATCATCGAGCAGTGCTTTGACATATAACCTCGGATAGATTATACATCCTTGGTGGATTCTCTCGACCTCTTCCAAATATCTTAACGTCATCAAGTAGTGCTCTGTTATACAACTTCGGATAGGTCATACATCCTTAGTGGATTCTATCGACCTCTTTTATATATGTTAATGTCATCGAGCAGTGCTTTGACATACAACCTTGGATTAGTCATACATCTTTTGTGGATTCTCTCGACCTCTTCCACAGAGGTCAACATCATTGAGCAATGCTCTGAGTGGACAACATTCTTTAGAAAGATTTCATGAAAGTAAGTGGTTGATAAAGTCATCACTCATATGAAGACCCTAACAGGTTAAAAAGTCTTAAAAAGGCACATGGTGCAATATATCAAAGCATGTATCATAGATGCATAAACAATTTAGCTTACTTTGGGGGACAAGTTCATTTCAAATGAAAAATAAGCATCGAGCTTATACAATAATCTCAACTTCATATACAATATTATCGGAGTTATATATATTCAACATCATGTTCAATTGTATATTTATTTTCATCAGAAGATGAAAGTAAATTACATCGGCATCATTGATACAAGTTAATATTATCAAGCAACAAGTAACTTCAAAATGGTCAAATATCCTTGATGGATTCAAGTGACCTTATATCTATTGCGCATTTATACATTTCCTTCAATTTCTTCTTCAAAAAAAGATTATAACCTGATCACCATCAGGCCTCCACTCAATTGACACTGTAGTGTGTCGCCAGACTACTAACATGGCACACTGCTTTGACCCCTCCAATCAGGGATATCTAATGTCCACACACTTCAGTGTAGATGTATATTGCCTTACCAGAATGCAACTGGACCACTGCCATCATCAGCCCTTTGCCTGATGTCTGTCGTTAGTCCTTCACTTCATATCAGCTATCATCGACTTCTCGCTCAACTGTTATTAGCGGCACACCATCCAACTATCTCCTTCAGCTCTCCACCCGACCATCGACTGACAATGGAGTTCCACCTAAAAGTTGATCGCCTCTACACTTTCTCCTGACTGTTGATTTCTGGCGAACTTCCACATGATTGCCAATCGTCGCCAAATTTTTGCTCGAATATCACCAAAATTCAATCCATCTGTTGACGATCACTGGTTCTCCTCCTGGATACTATTACCGTCAGATCTTCTCAAATCACTTGCATTCATGAGATAGTTGATCTTCATCTATCAATGGGAGTCTATTGAGATAGTAAACTTCCATCGTGACTTCTTTTACACAAAAGATGGGCATTGAAACTCGATAGATGATGCCACCTATCTCAAACAATGGAATGCCTCTAATGTAAGAAAAAGAACACATGAGAAGAAAAATGAAGGAGGAGAAAGCTCCTTCTACACAAGAGAGGGGCACTAAATTTGAGTAGGGGATACCACCTATAAAAAATAGTGGAAGACCTCAACTGTAAGAAAGTTAGAGAGAGAAGAGAGGAGGAGAAATGGAACAATTTTTCTCTTGTCCCAAGAGGGGGTATAATAAAAAGGAGGAAATGATTTGAAAAAGGTGGGAAATTTTGCCTCCAAAACTGTTCAAAATTTTTTAAAAATTATTCTTGAATTTTTTAGAAAATTTTTGGGTCCTCATATGACAGTTTCGAATTTAAAAAAAAATTCAAAAAAAAAAAAACTATACAGTGTCGTCGCCCGCTTATTTTAAAGAAATTTCTTTTTCTGTGGGGCCCACAAAAAAAAATCTAGCCGCGGCCGGCTGTAACCGCCGGCTGCTCACGCTCATCAAAGGGATGCCTCTTTCCATTGGCAGAGAAGCATGGGCAGAGAAAACGTATCTTATATGTTTTAATTCAGATGTAATTCAGATAATTGTCATGGAAATCTTAATATAATAAACAATAAAATTGTCTAATTTCAAAAACAGTGGAATTTTCTCACTATTAAAATCCACATTATCTAATTATGATAATGTGATATTTATTCTTGTTCCTAAAATAAAATAACAACCTATGTCATTTTAATAAATATTATTAGGCATAACTTATATATATTAATTGTAAACATTAATATATTGGATGGTGTTGACGATGATAATACCCGCAACAATTTAGTATATTTGACCAGGGAACGGTCGTGCCCCGCAATTAGTCAAAATTTAATTTTCATTTAAAAAAATTTGTAGAGCTACGACAAATATCTTCGGACTCTACAGGCTTTGACGTCCGAAAATAGAGGTGCAACTGATATATCATCAAAAAATTATCTTGATCGGCACAAATCTTGAAGCAAAATCAAGTTGGAAATTTAAAAAATTAAATTAGAGGCCATTTGAACTTTGATTTCAGCTAACTTATAGTAAAACTGAACGTCTCGAAAATACGAACCCAACGACACCAAATTCAACTCAATCCGAGCCCAAATGAGTCCAAATCAAAGACCCAAAGCACATTTGGAAGGTTCAATCCATAATTTGGATTACCAAACGGTCTCCAAACATTACATGCTTATAGTTGGATCGAGCGGCTTGACGAGACGAATCCAACGAGCCAAAGATCATCGAATTCTGATATCATTAAGACATTTAAATGTCCAATACACTGTTCATGATCAAGGGAATCAACATCGGCCATTCATTCAAACCACTCCCAAATTACTCTTGATCTCCCTCCTATTTACTGGTCAAGCCACTCTCAAAAAACTATAAATAGACCCATTATTCCTCATGGAGGAGGGAGGAAGAGGAGGCCCAAGCAAGAACAGAAGGAAGAGAAGAAAGAGTTCTCTTGCCAGTAGACTCATCGACCATCGTCGGACTTCTACGCGACATCGGACTTCCGCCCGTCGTCGGATTTCTACCCGACGCCAGACTTCCAATCGCCGCTGGACTTCTGCCCATTGCCGAACTTTCATCAGACTTTTACCTAACGTCGGACTTCCGCCAGTGGCCGAATTTTTACCCGACGCCGGACTTCCGCCCTTCGTCGGACTTTTGTCGAACTTCTACCTAATGCCGAACCTCCGCCCGTCGCCGTATTTCTACCTAACGCTGGACTTCCGCCCGTCGCTGAACTTCCACCCGTTGCCGAACTTTCATTGAATTTTTACTCGACGCCGGACTTCCGCCCATCGCAGGACTTCTGCCCGTTGCCCGACTTTCATCAGATTTCTACCCGACGCCGAACTTCCGCCCACTGCGGAATTTTTATGCGAAGTCGGACTTCCACAGACGCCAGACTTATGTCCGTCGCCAGAATCCCGCCCGTCACCGGACTCCTGCCCGTTGCTAGATAACGGTCTTTCTAACCACAATTGCCCGCCAACTATAGTCCGTCTGACCTCCATCGCCCATCGACTACAGTCCTTCTGACCTCTGTCACTAGACAACGTTCCTTCTGACTTCTGTCGCTCGCCAACTACGGTCCTTTTGACCTTCGTCGTCCGACAACAGTCTTTATGTCCCGCGTCGCCTGCCAACTACAGTCCTTTCAACCTTCGTCGCCCGACAACAGTACTTCCGACCTCCGTCGCCCGCCGACTAAGGTCCTTCCGACCTCCGTCACCAAACAATATTCTTTCCGACCTCGATCGCCCACCGACTATGGTCCTTCCGATCAAACAAACATGCCAACAATGATTCTTCATATTTCCACCGTGTAACACACTCTGTATGATGTATATTTGTTACATCATGCCAAGGCCTTCCTTCCAATGAAGAGCCTCATTTATAATTAACTACAAATACTAGTGGATTCATTCAAATTGGGCTAGGCCCCACGATTTTTCCCTATTCAGGATTTTCCACGTAAAAATCTTGGTATCTCTTTAAATACTGCACCCTCTCTTTCATTTGTTTGTGTGCTGGATCTTCGTATAACGCTAAGACGTCAAACTTTATACTTCTCTACCGTCGTGAATATTCCAGGACGCAATAATAATCATATTGATATAAATCCAGAAAAATCAAAATAGAGGCATGTTTCACTTATTAAGAGTAGCTCTTGCAAGTCTCCTTGCATGTAATTAAGCTTATGGAGCCTAATCTATTTAAGCGAATGACTAATCAAGATTCTCAATTACCTAACTTTGATGATATGATTTCTCATTAGCTTTTCATATGATTTAAGTTAAGATTTTTTAGTCATACCCACTAAACACCTTTTCTAATCTTTTCATGTGAAATATACTATATGATAACAGCAAGTCATCAATAATTAGGACTTTATATTATCAAGGAACAACTCAATTATGAAACTTATCGAAGCAACTCAATCATGAATCTTATTGATTATAAATTCATATGAGTAAAAAAACATGAAGAACTTAAAGCGAAGATGATTTAGAGATTTTTTATTAACAAGGGAAGTGTCACTTCAAATTTTCTTTAATAAATATCAAAAAAGTTCAATTTGAATAAATTTGGAGATATTTAAAAGCATAGAGTTTTTCATTTTTACCTTACAATATATATATATATATATATATATAACAAGAAAACTTGAGAAAAATATCCCTTACAAGAAAACTTGAGAAAATTATCCCTTACAAAAAAACTTCGAGTAACTTGCCATGTAGAACAAACTTAAGGAACTCATCCCTCAGTAAACAATTGAGAAAAATTCAGGGAATGCATGCCTCAAGAAAATTTAAGGAAATTCATCTCTTATAAAGAACTCGAGGGTCACATCACTCAGGAGGATTACAAAACTTAGCCTTGAAAAAAGGATTTGGGAAACTATTAAAAATATCCCATCTAAATACTAAATACCAGTATTTGACTATTCTACTTGGAAGTAAAATAATTTTAAAGTGGAGAGATGACAGATTGGTGATTTAGATTGACATTTGAGAATCTTATTTCCTAAACGAGTACTATGCTAACTAAGTAAAACAGTAGACTAACATAAGGGACTTAAGTGATCTCTACTATGCAACTAATCTTGGTATGTTGCTTAAGTTCTTTGGCTACTAACCAAGAGGTCTTGGGTTCGAAGCTTACGTATGTGATGTGTGTGTGTGAGAGTTAAAAATTATGAGATTATTTCGAGCAGAGTTAGGACCCCAAGGTAAATGATCACTAAGCACTTAACGAAGTTGCATTTTATACTTTTTTTTTGGGAACATTTAAGTCAATTAAAACAAACTCACGCACACACATCACATATGAGCAAGACTCAAACCCAAGACCTCTTAGTTGGCAGCAACCAACAGAGCAAGATGAGCTGTGTGAAGTTGCATTTTATACTTAACTAAAAAATGAATTCCAATAGAGAAAAAAAGATAAATCTTATGAATTAAAGTAAATAGTGCCCCTTAAAAATTGTTTCATGCTTTCTTATATTATAAATTTTATTAACCAAGTAACTCAGGACTAAACTTCATCATTTCAAGTTTAAAACCTTAAAGATTTGTCAAAAATGAATAAATCAAGCATCAGGGTAAAATCTCTTAATATCTTATGGACGAAAAAATCAAGCCCAAGACTTGAACTCACCTTTTACAACAATAGTTACATTAAGAGCTATTGACCCCTACACATCAAAACACGTGAAAAGAGGCAAAAATAATAATTTAATCAACACGCGTGTCGGTGCAACATGTCACTTGAATGGTCAAATGACCTTCAATTGCCTCACGTCGTTGTGATAGGAGCATCGAATTCGCCTAGGAAAGAATCCCTCACAGTCAAATCGGACGAGATCGGTCAAAAGAGACGACAGATACTCAGAGTTGACGCATGTCTCCCAAACGATGTCAAATCACAAAACAGACTTAATCGTTGCATCCAGAACACCATAAATACCTAAAATCCACTATAAAATTTCCCAACAAAAATCACACGCGTAAATAAACGTGAAATTTGAGGCGATAGCACACAAATCGAGACATTTTTGGGTAAGTTGACTTGTTCCTTTCATTGTAGATTAATAATAATCTTATTAATAATAAATTATTATTAATATTATTATTTTTAATATAAAAAAATCAAAAGTAGAAATTAACTCAAATTAATGTCGAAGTAACCTCAGAAGTCTCTACTCAAATCTCTACAAAATCCCTAAAATTCTGGCCAAGATCCTGCGGATTACCTCATACAAGCTTCGTCTGCTCGGCATTAAAAGGATATCAAATGGAAAAATTATTGGGTACGTCGTCCGGACGTAGCTCTACGTCTGGACGCCTGTGTGATGGTGACACGTAGCGGCCCGAAAGTGCGGTGACCCAATTCGATGAAAATCTGATATTTCGCTCGGCCCGACGACCCGACCCGGAGAAAAAATAAATTACGCGCCATTTTCTTTAGGGTTAATAACTTTTGGCGGGCTATTCAGTAGACGTTATACAATATTTAGGGTTCAAAAGAACGCTGAGAAAGAATTACAGACGAAGAGACGAAAAATGGAATTCTCCTTGGATGACATCGAAGGGTTCGAGGAGATTGAAGAAACATTTAATGCGGCTGAAGGTTCCAAGAAGAACCGATGTAGGGTTGATTTTTCTGAATTAAATCGGTAAGCTTTTCTTTACATACAGTAAGTATGTGTGCACCTCCTCCTTTGTGCTTTGACAACTTATATTTTGATCGTATTGGCAATAGATTACCGCTATTCGTCGGTATCGATCAATAGCACGTTTTATTTACCGAGTCATCTGTAATACCGACAATTTTTTGGCGATCCTACTGGTCTGTACCGAGCTTATTCTCTAGTACCGATCATTGTACCGAGACTGCCAGAGTTTCTCGGTATTGTTTCACGGATCGGTACCCACAGATTTCCTCGGTATAGTTACTCGGTATTGCAACTGGGTGGTGCTACCCGGTACAGTTATACTCGGTATTGTAGCATTGTACCGAGACTGCCAGAATTTCTCGGTATTGTACAGTTATACCCGGTACAGTCATACTCGGTATTGTAGCATTGTACCGAGACTGTCAGAGTTTCTCGATATTGTACAGTTATACCCGGTACAATCATACTCGGTATTGTTTCACGGACCGGTACCCGTAAGAATAACTCGGTATTGGAACATGGTATGAAGAGTTTTAGGTGTTGTTTACTCGGTACTTATACTCGGTACAGATTTGGTATTTCTGTGATTATGTAAATTTTTTACTGCTGCGTGTGTTTAAGCAAGTGAAATGATATTTATATTTGTAAACAGGGTGTTTACAGCTGTGAGAAGGAAGCATATGATATGTATTGTGATTATGCTCATTGTCATGGTTTTAGTGTTCGGAAAGAACATCATGCATTCTGGCCAAACTCGAGGAAAATTAAAAAAAAGGATTTTGTATGTTCGAAAGCAGGATTCAAAAAGGAAAATGACTTAAAAGGAAAATCCAAATATCGGAAATCAAACACAAGAACCGGGTGTCCAGCTATGATTAGATTTGCTGTGTCTGAAGATGGAGTTTGGATGGTGCAAAAATCGATTGAAAGTCACAATCACGAATTGGCTAAGCTAGGAGATCAACATTTACTTAGATCATGCAGGAACATTAGTGTTGAGGATGCATCTGTTCTAAAATCAATGTCAGAAGCTCGTATCAGAACAGTTGATGCATTTTCATACCTATCTAATGAAGTAGGGGGTGTAGATAATTTGCGGTTCACAAAGAGGGATGCATACAACTACATTCAAAAAGAGTGAAGAGCCAGGATTGAGATTGGAGACACAAATTCACTTATTCAATTGTTTAAAGAACGACTCACTGATGACAACATGTTTGCATGGGATGTCCAAACTGATGAAGATGACCGGTTGCTGAATTTTTTTTGGGTTGACGGGTTGGGTAGAATTGATTACGAGTGCTTTGGTGATGTCATAATTTTTGACACTAGCTACAGGCTTAACAAATATAATTTAGCATGTGCACCTATTGTAGGAGTTAAAATCATTGGCAAAACGTTCTATTAGGGGTGGCTTTCTTATTTGAGGAGACAATCGAGTCATTTACCTAGTTGTTTAGAACTTTCTTAAGAATAATGGATAATAAACATCCCTTAACAATATTTACAGATCAGGACCAAGCAATGGCTAGGGCCATAGAGATAGCATTACCTAACACACGGCATCGTTTGTTCCAATGGCATATATACAAGAAGGCTCCTTCCAAAGTATGGTGCTTTAATAGCAATAACAAAGTGAAAGGTCTATTTTATACATGTTTAGGCAACTGTGATTCGGAGGATGAGTTCGAGAAAAATTGGACTGAAATGATCACTGAAGGGAACCCCCAGAATCACCAGTGGTTGAATGATCTATACAAAGTTAGGCACAAGTGGTCAACAGCATTCAACAAAAAATGTTTTAATCTTGGCATTTTTTCTACACAACGTAGTGAATCCACCAATCATGTTTGCCATGGCATTTCGAAGCCAACCAGTTGTATAACTGATTGTTTCCTGGGGTTGGAGAAGGTGATGAAGAGTTGGTGTAGAAACGAACAAGATGAAGATTTTAGATGCAACCAATCAGAGATAGAATCGATAATTAAGTGCAGCTCAATATTAAAGCAAGCCGCCCGTTTTTACTCGAGAAAATTGTTGCAGGTATCATGAAGTTGGCCAGTTGTATGTTAAAAATTCATCAACATTATCAGCCACACTAGGTATTGTTGCAGGTATCTTGAAGTTGGCCATGGGAAAAAATAGGTTTGAAAGTAAGTAAAATATAAATGTCCTCACAAGATCTTGAATCGGAGTAGAGGCAGGAAGACTTTCAATCTCATGCCTAACATCATTGGAAGTTTTTCCGGTTATTCTATCACTTCCAGGCACGAATTTTAATCCTCGATTGAGAAGGCCGAGCATAAGGGCTACCTCATCTGTTGTGAATGGTATGCTTTGTCCTTTAACAACAAAACATTGCTTTCGAATGTCCCATTTTGTAAGAATCTTATGCACCAGGGGTACATTCTAAAGGAATGCAGGCAAGGCCAGGAATTGATTGAGTTGGAGCTGTGTCAGTCTATCCAGAAATTGCTGACCGAACGTACTTACTAAATGATTACAAACTTCTCTAATTATGGATGTTCTGTATCGGAAATGAATAGGTGGTGAATATCCCTGCAACAT
The DNA here is from genome assembly GCA_019925795.1 of Dendrobium chrysotoxum. Classification (NCBI taxonomy): domain Eukaryota; kingdom Viridiplantae; phylum Streptophyta; class Magnoliopsida; order Asparagales; family Orchidaceae; genus Dendrobium; species Dendrobium chrysotoxum. The sequence continues at coordinate 70,803,525 of CM034314.1, forward strand.
TGGTATACATAATAAGTTATCAAGTAATACCTAACAGAACCGAGAAATACCGAGCAATAATTAACAAATTTACTAGGTACAACAACAAATTTCGAGATTTACCAAGTAATACTGATCAGTAATGAACATAATTACTCGGTACAACAACAAATATCAATAAGTACCAAATAATACCTATCCGTACACAGCAATACCGACCATTATTGAAATAAATTACTCGGTACAACAACAAATATCAAGATGTACCGAGTAAAACCTATCAGAATCCGACCAGTACTGATCATTAATGAAGAATATTACTCGGTACAACAACAAATATCAATAAGTTCCCAGCAATAATGATCATTTCGGAGCAATACCAATCAGTACGTACAATACCAATTAGTACCGATCCATTATGCCAGAATTGCTCAGAGAAAAAGTCGGTACCGAGCAATACCGATCAACACCGAAGAATACCTTCTCGGTACCGATCGGTATAAAGGATATACCCAACTATTACAGTCCGTACACTCTACGGGGCTTCATTACCTTATTATAAACATACATACATAGGTATTTACACCAGGCTCTACAATTTTAAACTGAACCCTAAATCACAGCATATCAATACCGAATGTCAATGAGGAATTTATAGCAGTACCGACTGTTAAACTCGGTACTGTGTTCTGATACCAATTGCTAGTGAGAATTCTTTTATTATGGTTCATTGTTCTAAACATTACAAACCCTAAATGATATAAACACATTTACATTTCTTTATTTTACAGGATAAGAAATGACAAGCAATGAAGGTGACGAACGTACGTTTCTCGTTATAAACTACTGACATGCGGCATTGATTCAGATTATATACGCAATGAAGGTGACGAACAAACCCTAAAGATTTTCCCGATGATGAATAGTTGCAGAGAGAGTGAAAAGCTTCGTGTTTTAAATTTTTACGAGTGGTTGCGGTTATTTCGTATTAAATTTGCACGCCCGAACTGGGTCAGGTCGTCGGGCCGTGCGTAAAATATTTCGGCACGTACGTCATTTCGACTTCTCGCCGAGCTGGGTCACAGCGCTTTCGGGCCGCTACGTGTCACCATCACACAGGCGTCCGGACGTAGAGCTACGTCCGGACAACGTACCTAATAATGTTTCTATCAAATGAGATTTCTCTCTCTGTTTTTTTTCGGCTACCTCACATTCAGGCTCCAAACAATCGAAATCTACCCTCCCGTCCAACTACTACCTTACGCAAGCACACCCATTTGAAACGCATCCAAGATGTCCGTCTCAATGGATCATGTGAATCCCTCAAACATTTGATCCCCTCTGTTCAGGCGACTCCCACAACTGTCTGTCTTTCAACCAATCTACATCCACGCTTGCCAAAACCTAACATTCTCCCTGTAGTAGCCGAATCGTCCAGATCATCCCATCCAAATCCCTCTTCTAATCTTGTCCGCACCTACAGACGTTCAGACAACTTGATCCAGCTTGGATTCACGACGTTGGTCGAGATTCCGTCAATCTCGAGCTCCACCGTCTACGAGCCAAACCATTTGCACAACTCCAGCCAGCCACAAACCAAGCTCGATCGCACTGCAGCCACAATCCCACTTCACAAACAACTCAATCTCAGGCTCATAAGCTCTGATCCACTCAATTCTTCACCCAACACTTCCAGTTACAGCCTTACGATTCCCCGCTCCAAATTACCCTCTGATCCATACCCTAGTCATTCAGCGACATTCATACAAACTCCCTGGCTTCTATGAACTGCTCAGAGCTCCCTGCTTAGATCAAATAGGGCGCTCTGCTCAGGTCGGACATCAACTTTCTGAAGGACCTACCGCTTGCAGCAGCTTTGGTTCCCTCCACCTTGCACCGAACTCGACTTCACGTGACCTTTTTTTTCTTCTTACTCCTCCAATCGACACAAGCAATGGCTAGTTCCCTCAGTTGTTTAAACATCCTTCCTATTTGACCCTACCACAACACTCGATTGCCTCCTCAATAAGCTTCCAAATAGCCTCCTTGCTAATCTTCATTGTGTCGATTTCCACAATGTTGATTTCTGAGCTAAGCCATCCCTCTTTTATATCCAAACCAGCAACATTTTCTTTTCCCTAATGTTCAACCACTCACATAATAAATTTTTTTTACTATTGTATATGTGTGTGTGTGTGTGTTTAAGTATGAAAAAAAGGAGAAAGAAAAAAAAAGAAAGATTAAAAAAAAAGAAGTGAATTTTCATGTACAAATTCTCAATCCTAGGGCATCTTTCTAGAAGACGTCGTCAACAATATTTTCACTTCACCGCCAAAGGTATAATGACGTCCCTAAACTCAGAAATCGAAAGTCCCATTCTCAACGTTTGTGACGCGTCGGGGGAACCCTATGCACGTTTTTCTTAGTGTGGTAGGAGGGAACCAGGTGTAGTGCTTGCCGCAAGACGTGTGAGCCTTGTGCACACTTTTCTTAATGTGGCAGGGTAAAAATTGAAGTACTCATGTGTGCCTCAATGCCTGTAGGGAAAAACTACATTTTCAAAAAAGTACCCTTGAAGACCTATGAACTCCTTTCTTGGCATGGCAGGATTGAAGACTACGGTCACGGTGTCACCCGACATCGACGTGCACGTCTTTCTTAACATGGCTGGCAAGTTAAGCCTCTTGAAATTTTCCCTAACTGGAGAAGACGCCAAGAGGTTGCCGAAAATTGCATTGACAGGGGACTTGATTTGAACTCAAATGAACAGTAGAGAATCAGACCTTACTTTGACAAATTCATGATAAAATATGAAATGTTAATTAATAATTTAATGTATTTAAATAAATATCATGCAAGCAAATAGAAGACTCATGATGAACAAACTCTTAAGGTATACAAATATTGATTAATGAACTAATGCATTCTAGTGAATACTAATTAATGAACATGAAACTCGTGGTGGATGGAATTTCTAATATTTGAAAAATCTAGTAATCCATACACGAGCAAAACATAAGGGTGGCAATAAGAGTTGTGTAGCCAATACATGCACAAAGAGTGAAGCACATCCATAAGCAAGGAAAGAGGGTTATCATGAAGAATATCCTACCCACTATCAACAACATGTTAATTAGCACTAATTCTCTTGTAAAATAATGACAATGGACGAATACCGAATATGACAGATCCCTTATAAGGGTAAACAAAAAATCGGCATGCATACGACGCTATACTCACAAGTGAATTCAAGCATCCATGAATGACAGTGAGGTGACTCACCATATACAAATTGAAATACCAAACTCATGATGAACGTGGCTTGCCTACAAATAATGAAGCTTCTTGCAAATACACTATGCAATATGCGATGGATGCTACAACATCCTTCCAATCAATATTAGCTAATTTACAAGATGAATACATTGTTCCCTATCAATAGTTGACATGCAAAGAATATAGTAAACTGTAAAAAGAACATATCTGAGGAAGTGGTAATGAAGATGGCTTACTTACAGTTAATGTCAATTATCTTGTACCTAATGTCAATCGGCCTGCAAATAAACTCACAAATCTGTTTGTAATTAATGGTGATTGATATGTACTGAATTTTATAATTTATTAGCTAACATGCATGAAGGTATTGGTGACGTATATAGCCCAACTAGTAGTCAACATCAATCAGGAACCTAGCAAATGCATATGAACTTCTACGAGCAGTAGAATTTGACACGTAATGAACACTACAACATCCCTTCAGCCGTCAGAGAGTTGGCAAATGAAATTTGTAGTCCTCTACGAATTTTGAAAGTCAACATACAGTGAACATAGTAAGCTGCTGATGGATGTACATGAAAGTTTAGTGACGAATGTAATTCATCCAACAGTCAACGTTAAAAGTGGGAACGAGCGTATCGACTTGCATGACAAAGGGTATGTTGTAAGTGTGATAGATCCTTTATAAACATATGCATGCAACACATCATCATCAAGCGAGGATAGAAGATTGTAGTAAATGCAAATACTTGCAAGCCTTTGTAGGAGACTCGTCATATGCACCAAATGCCATCTATGAATAAAATGTCAAAGGACTACAACAAGTACAAGCTCCTATGAGCCGCCATATGAGACCTATCACATACCCATAGTGCTATCCTCGAGCAAATATAGAAAATCTTCAGCAAGTTGAAGCTCCTACAGACTATAGCAGGACATTAGTTAGTGCACGACAGTTTACCTGTATAAAGCAGTGGGAAAACCATAATGCAACGCCACGCCACCGGATCCGCAACATGTATACAAATGAATAAAAGGTGTCTGCTGGTTCCAAAATAAAATTATGCATGCATATCAACAATAATAACTTGCATAGCTATGTATAACTAAATATTACAAAATGCCCCCTAAATACCCGCATAGGCCCTGATGAATGTGATGCATGTACACATGTGACGTCTGAGGATGCTATGCGAGTCAAATAATAAATTTTAGTTCAAGCCCGATCCTTCTATGCGAGTAGATAGGAGTCGACACTGCTCGAATTATCAAACAAATATATGTTCGCGGTGTCAACCGAGATATTTATTTTAATACATCCATATTAAGTCTTCAAGGCCGATAACCAGACAAATTTACTAAATAAAGGCATAAAGCCTATGATGAACCTGATCCTCTGTTGGAAGACAAATAGAGTTGACAGGGTAAAATAAATAAAGTATAATTTCCCATGAATGTCATGATGATGGTTGTGTTGATAGAAAATCTCAATTGGAGGGGACTACAAACATTTGAAATGCTTCTCAAATACATATAAAAATCCAAAACTCCAAAGATATCAAAAACTAAAATATTTAAAATTGAAATTAACCATCAAAATGCTTAAAGCAAAACCCATCCACCCTCTGCAGTAGTTTGCTAAGGTGGGTAATTTGAAAACTACTTCAGCTCACAAAGAGCTAATATCTGGTCAAAAATATCAATAAGATTTGTTCTCAAACAGTCTCTTGCCAGTAAGGATGTGGCATTGGTTCTCTGATCAGCAGTTTGACCGGATGGCTCAACTAATAACCCGTGGTTTTTCCATATGGCTCCGCGTGGTTAACGATTACGACCGTGACCCTCTGACCTTGGTTCAATGACTCCACTGTATTACGGTTGCGATCACATCCCGTATGCTCCCCAATGGCTTCAAATCCTTGAGATATGAACCAATAGATTATAATCGATAGGGTACAAAGCCCTTTATTATCTAAGGTGGATTCAAACTTATCCCCTTAAACAAATACTCACCCCAGGTTTACAAGGAACCCTTGGATGAAGCAATCCATGGCTGTCAATAAGGATCGTTCTATTAGGTTGGGTCAACTACCTCCTCTGATTATGTAGACTTGGGACCATGATGACCCGGGATGACTAAACAATGGGATCTTGATTAGGCTCATCATTATCCCCCCCCCCCCACAATCCGCTTTAGTTTTAAATATTAAATTTTCAAATACCTAAACTCATGCTGCTACTATATACCAGATACTATGTATCTGTTTGACGACTAGTCTTAATCGAAAGTTCTCTCTCATTAGTGGGAGGGGTAATTAACTATAAGGGATTGCGCCTATAGAAAACCAGAACTCAGATCTAAAGTCCTCGCAAAATTAGGGCAAAATCTCTAGGCAGTTGTGGGTCTCCGAAAGGATTCTGCTTAAGGGGGAACAGAATACAAAGAGTACGATCACACTATCTCGTAGGACAAAACAGTCGTATGCCTTTACATTCTACGCAAGCAGGCCAATGGAAGAGCAGATGAGATCATATATACGATTAACCATGGAGAATAGCGACTTTCACCTACACACCTCGATGGATAATAATATATATAACATGATCAAAGTCACGAGATTTTCCCCATCCGATACATCAGCTTGAATGGGGTTTATTTGATGTGGGGATAGATTTTCCAAGGGCGCAAGCCCCCGCGATTAATTACATCCTAGGCCTCGACCCAGGAAAACTCTCGATTAAGTATGTTATATTATTCTCTTCTTAGTTTTGTATACGAAAGGGGTTCCTAGGTTCTATTCCGAAGAAGATAAACTCTTCTCTTTATCTTTAGTGATGATTAGACCCTTTTTAAATGTATAAAGGTGTGATTAAAATTTTGAGCTTAAAAGATCAAAGATTGATTCAAAATCTAAGAAGGAACAATAGACAACAATAGACCTAAGACTCATTTAGAAAGAAGACACACTGAAGAGTGAACAATCTGGACTTATGCTTGCCTGGAGTGAGCTGCCAGCTAATATCCAAAACACAATCAATCGCTTTATGAATGCAAGAAGGATGGCTCAATCCTAAAGAATCAAGGATATTGATTTAAATATGTAAATGTATCTATCTATCGTCATGTATGATGCATGAAATAAATGCATAAATAAAACATTTTATTCATTTCTTTGGAGCATACATATAACCCAGAGTCTGTAACAAAATAAGGTGGCCAGGCTCCACCACAACACACCTGGTTTTCTACTCCTATATATTATGGGTTTAAATATACTCACTTATTGTCTTTTGGCTCCGGCTCATTTATAGGATTTTAAAAGAGAACACCCTCCAAAAGAGAGGAATTATCTTTTGGAGCCCTATACGTATATGTATAAGCAAATATTTTTAAGCCTCTACAACTCAATGAATGTATACAACTCAATCTAGTTACATTCTAGACACTTTACATTTACACTTGACTCTTGTACATACATCTGCACCTAGATACATTATACTTTGACATTTTCACTTGAGTAATAATAATATGATGCATGTATGTAGATATGGTGCACTGTGAAATAAGATGTATAAAGATGCATACATGATATCTAGAGTACAGAAAGTAAATAAACACGCCAAGGATACCCTCCAGGCAAGGTACCTACATCACACCAAAACAGTAGTGTCTTATTACAAACCCAATCTGCCTTCAGAAAATTACCTCATAACTTAATTCGTTAAAACTCTCCTGAAAGAGGGGAGGTCGGGGTGCGAATTTTGACTCGTTAAGTTGTTGGCAATTCCTTCTACTCAATAAGCCATAAGAAAGGTCATAATAGAGGAACCCCCATTTCATCAACCCGTGAGCATGAACTGTAAGAAGCACGAAGGCTCATTTGACTCAATAAGTTCAAGTGTTCGTAGTCTACTAAATTCTCTTAATTGACGGGAGAATCAAAGTTCCAGTTGGAAGGATGAGTCACGAGCAACTACCGAATATGCATAGGTTCTGAAGCCTTTAACCACAAAGGATGACTCTAAATATATCAATTTCAGTAGATTCAGCATTTGGGTGCATGTTTCCTATAGCTCAAGTCTAAAGCATGAATGGGTGTATGAGGTCGGACACAACAAGCCCAGATGTGGTTGATTTGTTAGCAGCTCCATCTACTCAACACACCATAAGAATGGCCGCAGTAGATGAACACCCATTTTCAGCAATCAGATGATAAGAGCTGTTAAATCCTAGCTCACCTAGTTTGATGAACTTAAGTAACCCATATTGAAGTCTTCTAAACTGGTTAGGATATTACTTATATTTGGTATTACTAACCAAATCAAAACCTATAAATTTTTCATCAAGCCCACTGGACAAAGCACAGGATAAAAGAATCCAAGATTCTAAACCTCAAGTTAGGTTATGTGAAGAGTATAACTATTGAATCTAACTAGTGATTAAAGTAATAATACTCACAACAATCCTCAAAGATATGAGGCATTTTAAATATTTATTTGGATTGACATCACGCTGCGTATCGAGATTTTCAAATAAATATTTAAAATTCTCTACAGTACCATCAATATAACTCATAGTACAACTAAAGAAGAAAATAACAAAAAAACCTTTATATATATGTATATAATCATCATCATGAGGTAAAAGTACAACCAAGGGTGAAAATTACAAAGTACATCTCATAAGAAGGGAGAAAGGGGGGAAGACACATTAAAGGAGGCGAGCTTGTAAGTTTCTCATACTTGAAATAACTTCATTCAGGGTGTAGTACTCTTTTTCTGCAGTCTGAAGCTCCTCCACAGTCTGTACTAATGCAGTATCAGCAACCACCATCACCTGGTGTAGCATTTAGTTGTGTTGCAGCTCTCTCCTGATGAGGCGATAACGTCGATCACACCCCTTCTGTAGATCAAACTACTTGGACATTACTCCCTTCATGTCCCTCCACATGCCCTTCACTTGAGAAGAAAGCCCCTCTATATCACTAGCCATGCTAGAGGAGCTCTATCGGTGTCACCTCAAGGCCTCTGTACTCTTGTCAAACTGGTCATGGGCAACATCAGTCGTTGCCCATCACCTGGTAACCCTCTCCTATAGCTCTGGGAGTGTAACTCTGGTCCAAAGAATGGAGAGAGACCTCAGCCGTCTGATGTGAAACTCTCACGACACAGCATCTCCTAGCAAAGCAACTCAGAACTGTCTAGCCCAAGGCGTGCTAGTAGTCCAAGGGTATGGTCGGCTGTGAAAACAAACTAGTCCATGGACTCAGGTGACCCAAGGTCAACACAGGATAGCAAACCCTATAAAATCTCTCTATAATTGTTCCACATGGCAGCATTCTGAGGATCAAGAGCTGACGGAGCATAACTGTGAATCTTTGAAGTACAATCTACCCCCTTAGGCACTGCACAAAGATTTACTGGCGATAAGAATGAGAATGAATATAATAATAATGCATAAAAATAAAATTAACATATAATAAAAATATACCTGCGAAAGGGCGTGAAGTCAGCTGGGTAACTCTCTGGGGCAAAGGCTGGAATTACGGGAGCCAACTCCAAGATTATCGGTGTGTATGCCGGTATATCAAACAACTCCGTTGGTGATGCTACACCGGCTTCAGAAGATTCTCCAGGCCAAAAAGACACATAAGGGTCCACTGGGAAGGAAAGGTCGGTAAAATGGCCCATCATACTATATCCAGTAAAATGTAACATCCACGCTCCCTAAAAACTCTCCTCAAGGTCTCCGAAAGAAGCACATATGTCCACAGACATTTGAGGAGGTGTAGTATACTGAGAGCCAGTGCATCTACGAGAAGGCTGTGATACCTCTATGCGATGTAGCATAAGTACCACATCTTGCACTCTGGCTGGGGATGGAGGGGTGCCCTCAGGGGTAGTATAGCCCTCAGTATGTGTCCCTACATTAGGAATAAAAGAAACACATGAAATCAAATGGCCAAAAAATGTCAAAAAATTAACCATTGACTGAAAGAAAGAGGAAGGCAGTAGGAAATACCTCTATCATCTCCAACATCTGAAAGGACCCGACGAGGTCTCTGTCGCCTCGACACTTCTAGTGCTCTCACCTTGCACTCGTACCTCCGAGTGCCATGCTCCAAAGCAGGACCAAAAGACAACCGTACCTAGGTCAACCACGTATAGCTGACGCTTGTGTGACTAGACGAAGGAGCTCTGAGGGAACTGGAGCCTATGCCGAGCCTCAGCAAGTGTAACCACGTCAAAGCCACTACATAAAATTGGGTCTCCTGTGAACTGGCATCCATACACCGTACATCTGTAACCTTAGGGATAAGTGGTCGCCCGTCATAACTTGTGGCCTGAGAAAACTCAAACTGTTTGGCCACTCTATTAGGCTAGTAGCCCTCTGATGTCATGAAGCCACCTAAATAGTGACACAGCCAGCCTGAAAGCATGTTGATGAGGTAATTCACTATTATCAGAGTGTGCCTACTATGCAACAGAGTACATCTCTCTTTGTGGTCAACCCCATCTAATTTAACTGTCTCACTCTGGTGATGCGATAGACCCAGGACCTTTGACTGGTGAACTAGAGAGAATTGATCTGCAATTAGGGGTGTCAATTTGGGTCAACAGGTCGGGTTCGGGTCGAACCCGACTTGAGCCGGACGTAAATGGGTCAACCCGAACCCGACCAGTTAAGGTAAACGGGTCAAGAAATTAAACCCAGACCCGACCCGCATGGGTTGCCGGGTTGACCCGACCTGTTTCACAAACGGACTAGAAGCTGCACGGAGGCGAGGCAACGCCGGAGACGCTGCACGGAGGCCGGTGGGGTCGACGTCGACCAAATGGACTAGACGCTGGCTGATCGTAGGCCGATGGCTTGACAGCCTTGATGCCTTGAGGCCGACGGTGATGAGGTCGACACCCGACAGTGACTCGACGGGAAGGCGGAGAGCGGACTGGCGGAGTCGCAAAGAGCCGGAGAAGCCCGTAGCGGCATAGCGAAAGACAGAAGTGACGATTTGACTCGCGACTAGATGCGGAAGACAGAAGTGACGGCTGGCATGACGCGACTACTCGATTCGACTAACGACTAGACACGGACGCCACTAACAGGGTCAATTCGGGTTGACCCATGGTTTTCCGGGTCAACCCGAACCAAACTCATTTTTCAAACGGATCGGAAATCCGAACCTGACCCGTTTCACAAACGAGTTGACCCGAACCCAATTTTTTCGGGTCTGGTTCGGGTCTAATTTCGGGTCGTGTCAATATTTGACACCCCTATCTGCAACCAAATGTTGGGCAAAGAAAAGAAGTTGCACCCTCTCTGACTCCAAGGTAGAGGACGCTTGTGACAACTAAAGGATAGTGGGGTATCCTTTATGTAGAAAATAAGCAGGACACTCTAAGTAAGAAAAGGCGCCCTGAACATACAAGTAGATCCATGCATACAAGTAATGCCATTGTAGAATTGGATCTCATATCTCAAGGGAACTCGCCTCAAAAATGGTGCGCAAAACCCTGCACATCTTGACAAGCACTACTAGAGCTAAAGAAAGTAGTTTCCCCTGTGATAATTGGTTGGCTGCTAAAAGAATGTTGCACGTCAAAGATCTTGCTCTAAGCCAGAGCATAAAAGTACTTAGCCAGATAGTCAGGAACCCCACTAGAAGTAAATCCTCATTAATACCTGCTAATATAGAAGTACAACTTATAGAAGAAGATGGTTTGGTGGTCTCCTCTAACAGTGGAGCCGCCCCACACTACAAGCCACATCCGAAGGAGTCGTGTAGTTACACCGTGGCAGAAGACATGTACCTCTCCTTGAGAAAACTCTGGATCCATACACCTACAGGCACGGTAGCCCGAGAATGCATCAGCAAACCCTTTGATGCCCTATATCTCTGACGGCAGTGCTGAAGGAGTATATGATACACATCTGGTACCATCAATCTCCCTCTCCTGCCACCGTCTGTTGAAGGCACCCTCTGAAATTACTTCTCATCTAGAGGAATGCACTCCTTAAAATGGTGGTCAAAGACTGTTAACCCGGACACCAATATGCAGGTCTAAGAGCGTAATTGTAATCTCCTCCACCCCAATCCAGCAAGTACTACTACCTGCATCTCAGAACTCCATAAAATTATAGGCCCAAGAAGAAGGAATATGCCCATAATCGAACAGTAAGGCGTATACAGCCTCGTAGATCCCCGCCTCCTGAAGGGTGTGCCTGTAAGATGTATCTGGCCCAATGTACGTACCCATTAGCTGGGCTCTAAATCTGTCCCACTATAGAATCTTATGTCCACTCTAAAGATGTCAATTGCAACTAACGATGACTAAGAAACCTTGACTATCCTACTGGCTCAACCGTATCTATCGTGGGCTCCAAAATATCACAAGTATCCCAACTAACCTTGGCGACGATACTCTCTAGTGGGCTGTACTCCTTGTACTTCATCTTGGGGCTACTAACCTACCTGCTAGGGTCCTCAAACTCCACCGAATCAGCAGAACACTCTAGAAGTAGGGGAAAGTGGGTAAAAAAGGCATGAAAAATATCACACCCCATGTAACATGTTCTCATACTGCTCAAGCCTGTCTCAGACATCAGCATCGCCTCGAGGTTCCTATTGATCAATGGAAGCCTCGTTAGGCTCGCCAGGAGGTAAGTCACCGGGCCTCTCCATATGAAGCATTTCCTACACAAGAAGAATGTGAAATTGCGTGAGGCGTGAATATGACGGGGCTAAATGCATAAAAGAAGAGCTACAAGTGATGGTCAACAGAATCACAAGAAACGTGATGTGCTATAGACACATGCCATATTTGTTGGGGGACATTTGCTAACCCCTACACATCAGAACATGTGAAAAGAGGTCAAAATGATGATTTAAACAACATGAGCGTTGGTGCAACGTGTCACTTAAAGGGTCAAATGACATCCAATTTCCAAATGGATCACGTTGTTGAGATCCGAGCATCGAATTCGCCTAAAAGGGTACCCCTTGCAGTAAAATCAGATGAGAACGATCAAAGGGAGAACCGACACCATGAGTTGACGCGCGACGTCACCCAAATAACATCCGATTGCAAAATGGACTTCGTCGTTGCATCCAGAATGTCGTCAATACCCAAAATTAACTATAAAATTGCCAAAGAAAATTAAGCGCAAATCGATGCAAAATTTGAGGCAAATACACGCAAATTGAGGCATTTTTGGGGCATTTAACTCTTTCCTTTCATTGTAGATTAATAATAATGATATTAATAATAAATTATTATTATACTATTATTTTTTTTTAATTTGAAAATATCAAATTAATAAATTAACTCAAATCAATACTAATGCTAAAGTTACCTCAGTCGAAGTAACCTCATTTGTCTCTACTCAAATCTCTGCAAAATCCCCAAAATTTTGGCCGAGATTCTGGGGATTACCTTAGACAAGCTTCATCTGCTGGAATTAAAAGGATGTCAAATGAGATTTCTCTCATTTTTTCTAGCTGCCTCATGTTCAGGCTCCAAACAATTGAACTCTCCCCCTCCTGTTCGACTACTACCTTACACAAGCACACCCGTTCGAGATGCCTCCAAGCTGTCAGTCTCGATCGATCATGTGGATCCCTCAAACATTCAACCCCCTCCATTCGAGTGACTCTCGCAATCATCTATCTTACGACCAATCTAGATCTACACTTGTCGAAACCTACCGTTCTCCCTGTACCAGCCAAACCTTTCAGATCATCCCAACCAAATCCCTCTTTCGATCCTGTCTGCACCTACAGACATCCAAACAACTCGATCTAGCTTGGATTCATGACACTAGCCGAGATTCTGTCAATCCCAAGCTTCACCATCTATGATCCAAACCATTTGCACAACTCCAACCGGCCACAAACCAAGCTCAATCACACAGCAACTACGATCCCACTTCACGAACCACCCGATCTCACACTTGCAAGCTCTGATCCACTGGGTTCTTCACCCAACACCTCCAGTTATAGCCTTATGATTCCCCACTCTAAATCACCCTCTGATCCACACCCTAGTCGTTCGGCCACACTCATACAAACTCCCTAGCTTCTAAAAACTGCTCAAAGCTCCCTACTTAGATCAAATAGGGTGCTCTGCTCAGGTCGGACATCAACTTGCCGTAAGATCTACCGCTTGCAGCAGCTTTGGTTCCCTCCACCTCATGCTAAAGTCAACTACACGTGACCTTTTTTTTTCTGACTCCTCCAATCGACACAAGTAATGGCTAGTTCCCTCAGCTGTTTAAATAGCCTTCCTATTCGACCCTGCCACAACACCCTATTGGCTCCTCAATAAGCTTCCAAACAGCCTCCTTGCTAATCTTCACTGTGTCAATTTCCACAGTGCTGATTTCTGAGCTGAGCCATCCCTCCTTTACAACCAAACTAGCAACCTTTTCTTTTGCCTCATGTTCAACCACCCACACAGTAAGATTCTTTGTTTTTTTACTATTATGAGTATTAATGACTAATTAAAATAAGTAGTATTATTAATATCCTCATTAGCTAATATTATTAATTATTTACATCATTTGTGTGTGTGTGTGCTTGTGCGTATGCGTGAGCGTGTGTGTGTGGCATACAAATGATTATCAATAAACTAAAGCATTCAAGTGAATACCAATTAATGAACATGAAACTTGTGATGGACGGAATGTCCAATATTTGAAACATTTAGTAATTCATACACGAGCAAAACATAAGGGTGGCAATAAGAGTTGTGCAGCCAATACATGCACGAAGAATGAAGCACATCCATAAGCAAGGAAAGAGGGCTATCATCATCTTACCCACTATCAACAATATGTTAATCAACACTAATTCTCTTGTAAAATAATGACAATGGACGAATAGTGAATATGACATATCCCTTACATAGGTACAAAAAATTGCCATGCATATGATGCTCTACTCACAAGTGAATGCAAGCATCCATGAATGATAGTGAGGTGACTCACCATGCGCTTGGCGGCTTACATGCAAATTGAAATACTAAAGTCATGATGAATGTGGCTTGCCTACAAACAATGAAGCTTCTTGCAAACACACTATGCAATATGTGATGGATGCTACAACATCCTTCCAATCAATGTCAGCTAATTTACAAAGATGAACATATTGTTCCCTACAAATAGTTGACATGCAAAGAATATAGCAAACTGCAAATAGAACATATCAGAGGAAGTGGTAATGAAGATGGCTTACTTGCAGTTAATGTCAATTAGCTTGTACCTAATGTCAATCGGCCTGCAAATAAACTCATTAATCTGTTTACAATTAATGGAGATTGATATGTAGTGAATGTGATAATTTATTAGCTAACATGCTTGAAGGTATTGGCAACGGATATAGCCCAACGAGTAGTCAACATCAATCAGACACCTAGCAAATACATACAAACTTCTACGAGCAGTAGAATTTGACATGCAGTGAACACTACAACATCCATTCAACCAATGTCAGCTATTTAGCAAATGAAATCTATAGTCCTCTACGAATACTGAAAGTCAACGTATAGTGAACATAGTAAGCTGCTGATGGATGTACATGAAAGTTTGGCAATGAATGTTTTCAACCAACAGTTAACATCAAGAGTACGAAAAGGCGTATCAACTTGCATGATGAAGGGTATGTTACAAGTGTGACAGATTCTTTATAAACATATGCATGCAGCACGTCATCTATAAGCGAGGATAGAAGATCGTAGCAAATGCAAATACTTGCGATCCCTTGTAAGAGACCCGTCATACGCACCAGATGCCATCTATGAATAAAATGTCAAAGGATAACAACAAGTGCAAGCTCCTACGAGTCGTCGTATGAGACCTATCACGTACCCAAAGTGCTATCCTCGAGCAAATACAGAAAATCTTCAACAAGTGCAAGCTCCTATGAACTATAGTTAGAGACTAGTTAGTGCATGACAGTTTACCTGTACAAAGCAGCGGGAAACCCATAGTGCGACGCCATACCACTGGATTCGCAATATGTATATAAACGGACAAAAGGTGCCTACTGGTTCCAAGATAAAATCATGCATGCATGTTGACAATAATCACTTGCATAGCCCGCTATAACTGAATATTATAAAATGCCTCCTAAATATTCGCATGTGCCCCGACTAGCGTGATGCATGTACACACATGATGTCTGAGGATGCTGTTCGGGTCAGATGATAAATTTAAGTTCGAGCTCGATCCTTCTATTTGAGTAGATAGAAGTTGACACAGCTCGAACTAACCGAGATATTTATTTTAATATGTTCATATTAGACCTTCAAGTCCGATAATCAGGAAAATTCACTAAATAAAGGCATAAAGCCTACGATGAACATGATCCTATGTCGGCAAACAAACAGAGTTGACAGGGTTCAATCAATAAAATATAATTGCTCACAAATGCCCCGATGATGGCCGTGTTGACAGAAAATCTCAATTAGAGGGGACTACAAACATTTGAAATGCTTCCCAAATGCCCATAAAAATCTAAAACTCCAAAAATATCAAAACCTGAAATATTTAAAATTAAAATTAACCTTCAAAATGCTTAAAGTAAAACACATCCACCATCCACAACAATTTGACGAGGTGAGCAATTTAAAAACTATTTCAGCTCACAAAGAGCTAATGTCTGGTCGAAAATATTACTAAGATTTATTCTCAAACAGTCTCTTGCAGTAAGAACATGGCATTGATCCTTGCAAAATGAGGGCGAAATAACGCAATGTCTTCTAAAAATTCACCTCGAAACTTAATTCATTAAAACTCTCCTGAAAGAGGAGAGGCTCGGATGCGAATTTTCAAAGCCCACAAGAGCAAGATAAATCCATTCTAGGTGAGAGTCTAGAGATGATTTCCTCTATGAAGACAATCCAAGGCAACAACTCGTCATATAAAGATAGACAAAAGATAAAAGGTTGCTAAAACTTGAAAGCAATATAAAATGTTCAACTCATAAACTCAAACAATGAATTTCAAAGATCCACTTGACCAATTTTTTCTAAGAAAATTGGTACTCGGCAAGCTTAACAGCTTTGAGACAAGTACTCGACTCATTAACTAAGCACAGTCAATCTTATTAGTACTTACTTTTTAAGTAAAGGTGTTCAAAGTAAAAAGAAGATATGCAAATAAATTTACCTTTATTTATAAATATTTCTGTTATAACTTTTTTCCTTAACGGCAATTTAATTACAGCAAGTATAGATAAAGGACAAAGTGACATGATCAACAAGTCAATTTCTTTGTTGCTACTCTCATCACCTTCTATCATTAGAGTTTTAGATTTTGTTTAGGACAGATTTCTTTACCGCTAATTTTTTTGTTGATTTCAAAAATAAATTATTAAAAAATTACTTTCTACAATAATTTTGTTAAGAAAATATTTTCTCTATAGCGATTTTATAAAACAGTAAGAAAACTATCTCAAATAAAATCTTAGTTGGAAGAAAATTGTGTCAATGAAAGCATACTAAAGCTCTCAAAATTATTAAAATTTGGCTTTGGGCACTTTCTCACATAAGCCCAACTTAATAATTGGGTCAAGATGGAAGTTCACTTGGGCACTTATGAAATCCTCAACCCATCAAAAGGAAGATCTCTTTTTCTCATTAATAAAAGAAGGCATGAATTGTGCAAAGAATGTTAAGGATGAGTAGATGTAGATTCCTCATGAACTTTTGTTGAACTATGCCTCATTGGAATAGAGGAACCGTCTCGATGACCAGAACTTACAAAGTTAAAGGAATCAAAAAAGGACTAAACTATCTTTGTAGGCTTTTATTGAGAACTATACCTACAAAATTTAATGCAAAAATCTCATCTTTCATATCACATAAATGCTACAGATTCCTTAAATGTTAGAAGTTATGGAGGTTGCTTGTTCTTACTCGGACTTGGAAAATGCTTATGAACTCCTCATCAAAGCATCAGCAATTCTGAATCAATAGAAGCCATTAGAGAGAAAAAACAAAGAAATTCCTAGCAAGTGAGGAGAGAGCTTAGAAACAAATGAACTCGTGAATGAAGTTCAAAGGGCACAAGGTTAATTAATTGAATTCTCTCTATCAATTTATTATAATAATTGTTTAAATCATAAACACTCTGTTTTATAACAATAGGTCAACTCATGAACCGCATCGAATTCATAGAATTAAGCTCAAAGTCAAACTCAATTAATTAAATAAGCTCAAGCTCAAGCTAAATATACACGGAGCTTGGCTCGACTATCAATACTCGATGGATGCAACCAAATCACAAGGTCAATGTGCAGTGGAAAAATACCATTCCCAACCGTTAAAATAAATAAATAAAGGTGGCGTTTGGGAGCCAACCCAACTTACCCAAATTGCCGAATAAGCCTGTTTCTTCAGCTCATAAGACGACAATCTGGAAATATTGCCCAAAACGTCATGGAATATTTATCACGTTATATATATATGGGACTTAAAATAATAAAGCCTACAATAAAAAATAAAGCAATACTACTAATATACAAAGAGTGAAGAGTAAACGAAGAAAATAATAACTTTATTAGCAATATCTTGTTTCCTTTATTTTCAAGCTAACCAGATGATTGTTCTGTACTTTCTGAGGAAACAATTCAACGGACGCTTCCAGCATTCAGCTTTCATACTCTGTGATCACAGGCTCTAAGTCGACAGGTGGAGGACCTTCTAGCCTTGTGAGAACCTCAGGAGCCCCTGAAGAATCCCTTATGATCTGCCATAGCAGAATAATTGATACAGATCAGTACGAGCTAAGGATGTCTAAGGAGTGACGGTTCACCGAATCAGTAACATAGAAATTTAAAAAATAAAAAAAATCTACAATGGGTTAGGATATCCTAGCCTAATTTCCACTTGAATAGGCCCCAAATATTGACATGTTGCATGAAAAACATTCTCATGTGACATGAAAACATATGATATTCGCATAAAATATCTCATAGATTTGACAGAAAATATTCATGAATTTATAATTCGTTTATAAAACATTGCATGTATTAAAGAAATTTTTATTTCACATTCTATGGCAAATGTTCTGTTAATAACATGTAACTTTCTTAATATTTAGTTGCTTATCATGGATTTTATAGCAAATGTTGCCGCAAAGAAATTTAATATCTCAAAGCATAGGTAATTGACACCTAACTAAAAATGCACAAGTCAAATAACAAAAATAGCATTATCCTTCTCCACAGCAATATAACCCAGTCTCAATTATGTTTTAATCACCTTGATGCCACCAAAAGAACGGCATGTTTGACTTTTCAGGGTATGAATTCACAAAAGGAACACTAAATTAATTTGGAAATCTATAACTGCATTGCAATCTCAAATTAACAGAAACCCAGATATTATCAAGTCCTTAAATTGATTAGAAAATGATTGATTGTCCATGTTTGATTTGAAGGAATCGATAACATTTTTGGTTCTTGTTTGAAGCAAGTGTACAATTATTACATATTTTAGAACCAACTTACCAATATTTCTTCGTCCAAATATGAAATCAAGATCAATCTCTGAAAAGCTCCACCTGAAGCATATAAAATGGGGTTAAGAAAAACCAGGATAAAAATGGCATAAAATCAGAATGATTAACAGTTTTACTTTGCATAAAGTATTAACACCACCACATTAATGAAATTAATACGCATCCTATATAAAAATTGGTATGGCAATGGTATTGTAAGAAACATGAATATGCAAAACTTGCACCAACCGACCGTTATATTCAATTTAAGTAAAAGGACTGAAGAATCAGTATGGGAGCACAAATTTTTTTTCTTGGGTAGATTTATAGGTTATAGGCTTGTTTAGCCAACACTACAATAACAATAACAACAACATCAAGCCTTTGTCCCACTACATGGGGTCGGCTACATGAATCATTTTTCTCTATTATATCATGTTAAAAGTCAAATTCTCATTTAAATCTAATAAAGAAAGATCATTTCTAATATTTTCTAACCAAGTCTTTTTAAATCTACCTCTATCTTTCTTAACATATGTGAAATCTAATACCTCTATTTTCCTAACCGGGTCATCGGAAGGCCGCCGTTTTATGTGACCTGTTTAGTCAACACTAAGAATATAAAAAGATTCTTCAGCAAACCATATTAAACATGCAGAGTTATAATAAGAAACTATGTTCATGTCTCAAAAACTAGACACATACCACCTGCATTAGGCCTCAATGCTTTCCAGATTATTCAATACTTTCTTTTCTCCACACTTCACTAACATATTTTTGGCTCTAAGACATTCTCCAACGAGTAATGGCACAACTACATTTATAATCAAAAAGTCTCTCTGATCCAATATTACATTTTCCACGCAAGTTATGCTCATATTATTAAAAAGATATGTAAGAACTACACAATCTTCCATGAATCTCCAAATCCCTATAGATGTTTTATCTGAAGTTCACTTTCTTTATCAACTTACCCATAGTTATGATTTTGCACATGCTCTTCTAAAACTCTTCATTACTATTATCCTTTATAATTTCCAAAAGTATCATTTTAAACTTTAATTAATACCCTCCAGGCCTCCATATTAACTAAAATCGTATTTTATTCACTATTAATAAATCTAACTTAATCATATTCTCAAGATTTACATTTATTTGACTTAGATATTTTATATGTTGCATTTTATTATTCTTTAGTATCTAATTTTCAATATAAATCAACAATAATTATAATTTTCACTGTACTTACTACCCTCAACGAAAATATTCAAGATTTCTTATGGTTATTATATATCTCAATAGTACTCATTTGTGTTGTCTTTAAAAACAAGTTTCTTTGCCTTATAACTTTTTTCTATATCCTCATTAAACTAATGAGTCATCTTAAAAAAAAAACAATGAATCACCTTATACAGAAATCTATTTCGACCTGTTCCTCAAACTTGTATTAAAATCTTCTTGATGCAAGTGAATAAGCATAAATTAGGCATTTCTCAAGTTTGACGCTTTAATTTTCTACTAACTACCTACCTTGTAAGACTAACTCCACAACCTACAAGTTTTACCATCTTATTCTACAGCAATCATTTCTTTTGATTACCTTCTTCATTCTTTTATAAAATATATTCAAAACTATTACATATTATATGGTGAAACTTTCTTCTAAAAAAACATCTTACAATCTTTCTAAAAAGATTTCTCTAACCTTTTAAGTAAAAAAAGAAAATATATAAGATTAGGTAGCTCAAGTGCTCTCATTTATACAGCTTGTGCTCACACTATTGCAGGATTATATTCTACTGTAAATCAAACAAAGCTTCTTCCATCATAAATGAGAATATTTAATTAATTTCAAAAATCCTCTCATAATCCATCTTATATGATCTTACATTTCCATTTATATCACCAACAACTATCCCTCTTCCTCTAGTAAGCACTTTACTATCCCATACATTCTTTGTTCCCATTTTTTTAACTTCTAATCAGTTAGAGTATAAAAATTGACTACACTTATAATGTCCTCATAAATAATTATCTTAATAACAATCATCTTATTACTAAGTCAAACTCAAATACTTATGATAAACTAATGAAGATGACGATGAACTATCACCTTATTACTACTCTAATTCATCTAAAAAATTATCCATTATTATCCTTTCTCTATTCCACTATTAACCTTCCCAGTATCCAAAAGCTTATAAACCTACCATGTGGGTTTGGAATTCTTTTACATTTTCCATTTCATCCCACCAAACAATAGAAATTTATTCTTCTTCTAATAATTGCGCCCATTGTCTCTATTCTTTTAATTTTTTTAATTCTAGATCAAGTGCCTTCTTTGTTCTTAATCTCCAAATAAATATCATACCATTTTTTAAGTATTTTTAAGTGTTGGCCAAAATTTTGTAGCATAATGTTTTTGGTAAAGAATAAATTCAAGTCTGTAATATAAGAAGTAAAATTCTGCTTTTATTTATAAAAAAAATCTCTATTACTATCTAAAATTAGGTTGAACATGAAGCAATTCATTTGCTATCCCCACTAAATTATAAGCAGGTTTAAGCAATACCAATTGTTCCCTATCTAGACTCAACGCATTCTCAGGTATTAGCTCATTTTCTATTATTTGATAATTTGATGCATTAATGTATGAATAAAAAAGGATGGTTAATAAATAACTAAAAAAAGAACAATAAAATTAGTTTTAAAGGCCTTTTGTATTCTATTCTCATCCGCTTTCTAAATCTCCCTACCCCACTTATCCTTTATGGCTTCCATCTTTTCCACACTTCCCTTCTACTTTTATAGTTATGTTATGATTGGTATCAAGGCCCAACCAAAAGTTAATACTTATATATCTATGTTCACCCATTGTGGTAGACATGTCACTGTGACAATTTTCATATTTACTCGGTGGACAAGCAAAAAAGCTTTTTGGTTGAATGCATTCACATTTTGTAAGCCTCCATAACCCTATACCAACCTCTATCCAGCCCAAGTTCTTTTTTGCCACTTTTTAGTGCAAAAAAAAGTGATGATAGAAAATAGCTAGACTTCCACACTCCCCCACAAGTCATGCCCCACTTCTACTTCAAAACTCCAACAATAATTAAAAATTCGTGTGTCGGCCTCCAAAAATTCGTGTGTCGGCCTTTCCATGCCTTTTTTGTTGATGTGAAAAATTTTAACAAATTAGGTTCCATGGTAGGGGTGTCAATTTCTGACACGACCCGAAAACCCGACCCGAACCCGACCCAAAAAATCCGGGTTCGGGTCAACCTGTTTGTTAAACGGGTCGGGTTCGGGTTCGGATTTTTGACCCGTATGAAAAACGGGTCGGGTCCGGGTTGACCCGACAACCCGCGGGTCGACCCGTTTAACCCGGATCCGCTGGCAGCTGGCTCCGCCCGCGCTCGACGTCGCGTCTCTGCCCGAACTCGCAGACCCCTCCCGCGCTCGCGTACTCTGCCCGAACTCGCGGACCCGCTGGCCGCTGGCTAGCCTGGCTCCGCCCCCGCTAACTAGCGATGCCGCCCTCGCTCGCGATCCCGCCTCGCCGCCCGCGCTCGCGCTGGCTAGCGGACTCCGCCCTCGCTCGCTCGCCAGCGGTTCAGCCGAAATTCCGGGTCGGGTCGGGTCAACCCAGCAACCCGCACGGGTCGGGTCTGGGTTGAGATGTCTGACCCGTTTGCAAAAATGGGTCGGGTTCGGGTTGACCCGTTTAGATCTGGATCAACTCGGGTTCGACCCGAACCCAACCCGTCGACCCGAATTGACACCCCTATTCATGGTATATGTTAATACTATCCGTCCCTTGGCTCTTGATCCCATAGCCAGCATGGGGATCCGTGGAAGGCTCACCTAGATCACGCTGTTAAATCTCAGCCCTCCCTTGTCCCTTGATCCCAGGCCAACATGGGGATCTGTGGGAGGCTCACCTGGATCACGCCAATCTCCTTCTATATTTGGGTGGCTGATTTATGAAGGATTATATTAAGACAATTATATATAATTCTGTAGTTATTTATTTCTTTATTAAGACATATTATATAAATAAATAAATAGGAATAGTTTTGTATAATAAAATTAAGTTTTTTTCCTCTCCAGTTCTCTAAATTTAACAAGGTATCAGAGACAGATTCTCATCACCGGCCTTCATTGTCGGAATTCTAAGGAATATTAGTCCTTCCACCAGCCTCCATTGCCAAAATTATTGGGATATACGAATTGAAGGAATCAAAGGAAGCGAATAGGAGCAGGCGGCCTTCATTGTAGTTGGAGATCGAACGACAGTCAAGCGGTCCAAACTGCTCATGCCCTCTATTTTGTACCTGCAGCTAGAAGAAGCGGGGATGAGAGTCTCTCATGCGTTCAATACCGAGAAGAGATTGAGCGGGAGGGCTCCTCTTGTATGTCTGGGGCAAAACCGAGCGAAAGCCTCCTCTCGTGTATGTGCGACTACACGGGATGAGAAAAATGTGCATCTAGACAACGGCCAGGACCTCCTAGGAACGGCGGCATCAGGCTCAGTCTTCATTCTTGCATGTGATGTCCAGAGTTGACCGAGCAGAAGCGAGAGAAGTCGAGCGCAGGACCTCTCTTATGTGCGTGTAATGCCCCAAAATCAAATTTGGAAGAATTATCTATTTTATCTTTTTAATTAATCAACCAAAGCTTCTGAATAATAAAACTGTAAATGTTTGTCCTCTTTTGATTCCTTATGTCCCACCTGTCTACTCTGAGCATCACTCATAGCTCGTGCAAACATGCTGGCTAGCTACATCAAACTATCAGAACTCATTGAAGCTGCTGCTGCACTCTGTACATTCTGTGTATCCTAATCGGTAGGATCCATCTATCCACTAATAAAATCCTCTTTCCTAATCAATTAATTCACAAACTCAATATATATATATATATATATGCAAAGTCATCAATCGAATGCAAAAATAAAAATCTATACTACCCAACTTCTACCCCAGTCATAAATCAACTTTTATAGCTCTGATTATAATTTAATTCTTTCAATAACCGCTCAAGAAAAAATAATTTTTAGGAGTCATTTTAAGCCAAATTTGAAAATTGTTTTCACCATAGCATTTATTTTATAGTATTTTTTTTCATAGTTTTCGAGTACTGGTGCAAATCCTTAAGAAATTGACACCTATTGGTACAAGTGAGGATTTTGAGACCGTCAAGTGTCTGTTTTGCAAACCGATTTTATCAATATTTTCTAAATAAAATGATTTATTTTATAGATATTTTTCTATAATTTTTAAAGCCCCAAAGAGATTAATATGAATTTTATATTGAAAAAATCATTAAATTAAATAGTTATATTAATATTTTATTATCAAATATCTTTCTCCACTCACTTAAGCTTTTTAAATTCATTTCCTCCCTAAGCATTCAGCTAACAGAGACATGTTTAGGTACTATTCGAGAGAAAGAGATGAGAGAGAAAAGAGAATCTTGGTTTTGGAGATCGCGGTGCAATTTTTGTCAGTTGAGCTAGTTAGGAGATTTACTCGTCTTGCTGTAAGGAATCGTTACCCTATTTTTTATTTCAATATTTTATGTTTTTGATATTTTTCCGATTAAATTTGTGTTTCTGTTACCGAAAAATGAATATAAGTTTTTATTGGTAAAACTTTCACCACATAATTTTTTGTATGTGATAGATCTCATGAATATGAGCATTTTTATAGGAATATATTAAATTTTTACCTGTTAAATTAAAAGATATGATTTTTTTGAAATAAATGCATGGTATACAAATTTGATGGATTTTCTTATATTTATGCATTTTTATATTTAATACATGATATTGACTTACATTGCATAGAAAAAAGATAACATTTGCATATAAGCACAGGAAGGCTGGCTGTTAACACTATAATGAAAGTGGGTTAGCTCTTAAAATATAATATCCGGCGCAGGAGGGTGGGCTGACGACCTTTCTTTTAAATAAAAGGTTGGTGATGTAATTCTAGTTATAGCCTGTAACTGATTGACTAAATTACGCCGATGGGTAGAGGGTGATGACTCTTAAATGATTATTGAAAGCCACCAATGAAAATTGACAGATTGAGAGTTATGACAGATAACAGATGCACGGAAGAAAACACCATATTAAAGTAAATGTCATGCCTTACTTTTCATAATTATACTCATGATGATATTTATCTGATAGTACATTAAATTGATTGACAGATTGATAGCTCATACTGCATTAATATTGATACAATATAGCATTGCATACTAACATGATTCATTGAGTGATACTACTCTTTACCGTATATCTTGTAGTTTAATAGATTATAAATCATATTGATTTTATTATTAATATTTAAGATTTTTACTGCTCATATTAAGTGATATATATATATATATATATATATATATATATATATATATATATATATTGATTCTTTTGTCTTGCATTGTAAACAGTGATAGAGTTTTAGTTTCTGCTGGGCTTTTTAGCTAATTATATGTGGTTTAAATGATTTCAGGCTAGGGAAGGGGTCAGGACCAGTTGGAGTGAGGTTGATAAAGATCCTAAGGTTTTCTTTAGATTTTGTTCTGCATTTTCTTTTATTATTTTATAGTTAGGAGCTTGTGATAAATTAGTGATTATACTGATCTCCTGGCTATTGTATATTGATTTTAGGATAATGAATATAAGGCAATATTTTGAGATATGTAATTGTTAGTCGTTTTTACTAGATATACAGATTTATTATTTAGAAGCTCTGGTTGATTAATTAAAAAGATAAAATAGGTTATTCTTCCAAATTTAATTCAAGGGCATTACAGTGCATCTAGACAGCGGCCAGGACCTCCTCTTGGGAACGGCAACATCGGGTTCAATCTTCATCCATGTGTGTGATCGAGAGAGGAGCGGCGTTCCTCTTGCTCATCTGCTTTGTGTGTCTCTTCCTGGAAGCCGAGCCAGGAGGAGCAAGTAGGAACCCTCGTACGTGCGAAAGAGGCCGAGCCTCTATGCGTGTGTTCTTACCTACGCAGAAGCATAACCGAGCGTCGAGAGGAGTCGCGCAGAAGTTTTTCGCGCACGTGCCTGGGAAGAGTCAAACGCTTGGATCAGTGTTCTTGTGCGTGCCTGTAAATGACCGAGAACTTGGAGCCTTTTTTGTCGTACCCGCGGCCTCTCTCGTGCACATCTATGCAAATGTCGCTTGATGATTTTATTCTGGAGGATAGGGTCAAAGACATCGGGAATAAGCAAGCATCTCTTCCATCCAATTTACAACAGATTTTGCTACTTGATAAAGCTGAAAATTTTATTGTCAAGAATGGAGCAATCTCCATCTACTTCAATGTTGACTACTGTTTAACCTGCTATGAAGGCATTGATTGCCAAGAATCTTCTGGGGTGATCAGACATGGATGTGAAGGTTTCTATTGCATCTTGTCTTAATGAAATAATAAGAATAACAGCACCAGATGCTCCATATAATGATGATATAATGAAGGAGATGCTAATGATAATAGTCATCCCTTGACACTTGATCCCACTGTGGGCTCCGAAAATTCGGCCCTGGCCTCTGCCCGCTTTGCTTGCTTTGGGGGGAGTTTTAACGAACTTAAGTTCCGGGGTAAATTTTGGAAGGCAGATGCGTTTGTAGATAAGACACTACCCAGAAATTTCGCCCTCATTTTGTTAGGACTTCATGATCTGAGTTCTGGTTTCCTATAAGCGCAAGCCTCTATAGTTAATTACCCCTCCTGATAACGAAAGAGAACTTTCGATTAAGGCTAGTTGTCGATTAGATACGTTGAAATACGTGCATCTGGCATATAGTAGCAGCAAGGGCTTAGGAATTTGAGGATTTGAAAAGTTTGGATGTTTGAAAATTTGGGTTGAGATATTTGAGAAGATTTGATAATCAAAATTGAAAATTTCACCATCTTGCACTTAAAGCGGATGGTGGGGGAATGGATGATGGACCCGATCAAGATCCTATGGTTTCGTCATCCCGGGCCATCGTGGTCCCTGGTCTACTTAGTCAGAGGAGGTAGTCGACCCAACCTGACAGAAGGATCCTTGTCGGCAGCCATGGGTTGCTTCGTCCAAGGGAACCTTGTAGACCTGGGGTGGGTGTTTGTATAAGGGGACAAATTTGAATCTACCTTAGCTGACAGAGGGCTTTGTGCCCTATCGATCATATCCTATTGATTCATATCTCAAGGATTTGATGTCAATAAGGAGCGTATTGGCTCTGGCCATAACCGGTATCACGTGGTGCCATTTGGCGGCAAAACCACTCGGTTTAGAGGGCCCCGGGTCATAACCGTTTATCCTGCAATGCCATTTGGCGGCGAAACTGCCGGTTAGAGGACTCGTACCACGTCCTTGCTGGCAGGAGATTGTTTGAGAATGGATCCTAGTGATATTTTCGACCAGGCATTAGCTCTTTGTGAGCTGCAGTTACTTTCAGATTTGTCCACCTCGGCAAACTGTTGCGGAGGGTAGATGGATTTTACTTTAAGTGGTTGATGGTTTAATTTTAATTTCAAATATTTTTGGATGTTTGGATTGTTTGGAGTTTAGAGTTTGGGATTTTCATGAGATTTGGGATGGCATTTTGGTTATTTGGAATGGACCCCTCCAGTTGAGATCTACGTTCAACACAGCCATCATCGAAGTAGAAATGGGTCATTTGCATTTAAGAGTTGAACCTTGTCGACTCTATCGGGCTGTCGACAGAGGATCGAGTTTTTTGTAGGCTTCAAGCATATGTTAGTGAATTCGTTTGATTATAGGCCTTGATGGCCTAATATGAATGTATAAAATAAATATATTGATCGACCTCGCGACCGCATATTTATTTAATGGTTCGAGCCGTGTCCACTCCTATCCATCAATATAGAAAGATCGGGCTAAAACTTGAATTCACTTATTAACCCGCGCAGCATCCCTAGACGTCACGTGTGTACCAATAACACGCTCGCCGGAGCCCATGCATTTTTTTGGGGGTATTTTATAATTATTTATTAAACCTTGTCAACTCCTATTTACTTGCTTTAGGAGGATCGGGTTCAAATTTATTGACCCGCGTAGCATCCCTAGGCGTCACGTGTGTACCAATAACACGCTCGCCGGGGCTCATGCAGATTTTTGAGGGCATTTTATAATTATTTATTGAATCTTGTCAACTCCTATTTACTTGCTTTAGGAGGATCGGGTTTAAATTTATTGACCCGCGCAGCATCCCTAGG
Organism: Dendrobium chrysotoxum; assembly: GCA_019925795.1. NCBI lineage: Eukaryota > Viridiplantae > Streptophyta > Magnoliopsida > Asparagales > Orchidaceae > Dendrobium > Dendrobium chrysotoxum. The sequence continues at coordinate 70,831,528 of CM034314.1, forward strand.
CTTCACGTGTGTACCAATAACACACTCGCCAGGGCTCATGCAGGTATTTGATTACTCATATCTTTTTTTGTGTACCTATGTGTATACAAATTAAAGTGCACGTATGGGGGCATTTTTAGAATATTTATAAAAGCCTTCTGTCCGCTTGCATAGATGTTGCGGATCCGGTGGGGTAGCATTATACGATCTCCACTACCGTGGCTTGTAGGCAGATAGATGTTTTCATTCATAGAATGGAATTGACTTCAGGATACTGCATTTATTAAAGTCTTTTTGTATCTATCCACAAATGGCATGTGGTGCGTACATCTGTATTCTTAGAGGACTCGTATGTGTTGTAGATCTTTTACATTGGATCACAAACATCTATCATGTGTATAACAGGCCTTCTGCGATGGACCGTAGGCACTTGCACTTATCGTATATCAAACTCTCTTCACTTATAGGAGACAGATGTATTTACATTCGGTTGACTTGAAGATCTCCCAAAATTTCTTGGGACCTCTATGTTATTAATTAGTTGTAGGCACATTGTTATCCCTTCAGTTTGATCTCTGCTTCCAAAAAGGTTATTGTACTCATTGCGTGTCGAATTCTTCTGCTTAAAGGATACAGATGTATCTATCTGTATGACTGATTCATAAATGAGTTATGTTCACTGCAACCCCCTCATTCACCTTTGTTGGTGACTTATCGAATTCATGGCTCATGGACTTCAATAGTCCACAAATGCTCGATATGTTTATTTGCAGATTGTTTGTCGACTATTGGATTGACTAAAATCATTGGTAATTTCCTCACATACATCCTTTAACAACCCACTACACTTGTTGAATGCTTCCTCCCAATGTTCATTGTGCTCTTCTATTGCTTCTTTGTCTATTGATATTGGATATAAGGATGTTATTACATTCATCATATGCCTTTATACCCATCACAAGAGTTGCAAATCACCTGATCGCATGGTTGATTGACTGTGGCTACAAGCAAATCATATTTGTTATTATTCCTTCAAGCATATTCTATTGGTAAGTTATCGTCCCCTTTACATGTCAACTATCACACTTACTAATAGTTCCATTCACTAGTACTTTCAAGCTCCATAATGTAGATAGGCTAAATGTCATGAACAATACAAGTTCTGTATTACTTGTGTCGTTCCTTTAATCAATCTTCATATTCATCAAGAGCTCTTCTAGTGAACTAATATATTCATTGTATGTAAGTTGTGTCACTCATATGTAACTTGTTGCAGTAATTAGGGACTCATTTGTGATATGAATAGATCAATATATTGCAGACCTTATATCGAGAGTGTGCATGATATATTATCTATAACCTTCTTGCATTTGTTTGTGAATATGTTGTATTCATTGTTCCTTGCATGCGATGAGTCTTCTATCTGCTTGTTGATATTTACTTGAACAATTCGAACTTTTAATTAGCAATTACGCTCTTATATTTGATTAAGCATTTGGCAATTCAAAGTCAAATTCTCTACTGAAATTGCCCAAGTCCAAACTCACATTCATTGTATTCAATTCAAATCTCCTTGTGTCACTTTCAAGTTCAAGTTCATTGAGTTCAAACTCAATTCAATCAGAGTCCCTTGTAGTTTGATGTTCAAGTCTCTTGTATCTAGTTCAAGTCTTGTATGTCCAGTTCCCTGTTGTTGCTTATTTGAATTCAAATCATGTTGAATTCAAGTTCATGTTCAACTTTGAGTTCTAATTCAAGTCTTTTGCAGTTTAGTTGGGTCCCTTGTTTAATTCATTTGAGTTCAAAATATGAACCATGCTGTTCAAAAGCTTTCAAGTCTGGTCCCCTGTAGTCATATTAAGTTCGACCTTTAGTCCTCAACTGGTTCACTTGAGTTCAAAGCACAAGTCCTTGCAAGCTCTTTTGCTTGTGTTCAAATAGTTCAAGTCATGCTTAATCATTTAAATTTCATTCAAGTACAGGTCCTTGTGTTTTATGCTCAAGTCCACCGATCCATGTTCATTTGAGTCCAAGTTTTTGCATGTCCTTTTGAGTTAAAACAGGTCCGAGTATAGTCATATTTTCACCCGAAATTTCGGCAGTATTCTGACGTCTCCCCTGTTTAGGGGAAACTACGGAAAACTGAGCCTTTCCCACCACACTAGAGAAAAGCGTGCATGGTAGGTGCCCTCTTTCGAGGACACCGCGGCCGTGTAAAGTCTTTGTCCCACCACGCCAGAGAAAGGCGTGCATGGGTCTTCGGGCACCTGTTCAAAAAGAGCACAGTTTGCTTTCCCCGCAGGTACAGAGCCGTGTACGGGTACTTATATTTTTGCCCCGCCGTGCTAAGAAAAGCACGCACAATGCTTGCATGCCTCGCTGTAAGTGCCGCACCGAGTTCCCTCCCACCACGCTAGAGAAAAGCGTGCATAGGGGGTCCCTCGGCGCGCCACAAACACTGAAAATAAGTCTTTAGAAGATTGCCCGTCTCGTCGCAAGCCTCGCAGCGAATTTCCTCCCACTACGCTAGAGAAAAGCGTGCATGGGTGGTTGTCCGTCACGTTGCAAGCGTCGAAGATGGGTTTTCAGAGTTTAGGAGGTTATACCTTGGCGAGGGTAGACCGGCGGTGGAAGCTCGTAGACCGAGGAAAGAGAAGAGTCTTGCATTTTTTCTTCTTTATATTATTAATTATAATTAATTAATAAAGATTCATTATAATTAATAATAATTAATTATTATTTATGGAGATGAATTACAATTAATTAAAAATAATTAATTGTTATTAATAGAAATTAATTATAATTAATTAAAATAATTAATTATAATCAATAAAAATTAATTATAATTAATTAAAATTAAAAATAATTAATTATTATTAATAGGAATTAATTATTATTAATTAAAAATAATTAGTCATCATAATTAATAATTAATTATGATTATTTATTATTACTATTAGCTCATTATAATAAATTAAGATTAATTTATAATTAATAATAATAATAAAAAGATTATGCAGGATTTGATACAGGGTTTATGATGGATTTGAGCAGGTTTTAAAACCACTAAACTTCACGGTAATTAAATGCTCCATCTTCATCTCTTTGCTGTAAATCCAGGATTAAATAAATTCTTTAGTTCATCGGGTTTACTGGATTTGGCCGAAGAAATGCGTGAAAGGGAAGAAGTTACCTTCACAACAAGCAAGCTTCGGTCGCTACTTGCGATCAAAATGTCACAACTTCCGCTCCGACAGGAAGAGGGAACGTGGTCGAAGGCTTCGGCTAGGGCAGTGTGGATCGGGGTCAGGCAGGGAGGAAGGACGGAGACAGGGATTCGGAGAGGTCAGGCAAGGCTTCTAGAGCTCGGTCCGGCCTAGAGATCCGAAGAGCGACGATGGCTCGGGTAGGTAGCAGCACTGCGAGGGTCGGATGGCGTCGGGCCTTGGCTGGTGTGAGCTCTGGAGTCGGTTTGCAATCAGGGAGGTAGGATCGGAAGTGGCGACAGGAGATGGAGTCGGAACTTGCGATCGGGTTCAATCGCAGGCTAAGAGAAGGAAGCGGAGGTTTGCTGGGGGATTCGCGAGTGGGAAGGAACAAACAGAAGGTTTCATTTGGCTTTCTTTTAAAGGCGTTGGAGAGCAGCAATCGAGGAGCTCCGGACAGAAATCTTGGAGAAGCGACGCTAACGGCGCCGAACAGCAGAGCTGGATACTATAGCTACGGCTTATTCAGCGGGTTTTGCGCAGGATTTCAGCAGAGATAAGTTAAAACAATTCTTTATTTTTGTCTTAACTGGTAGAGGTTAACAAATGCCTCCCAACAAATATGGTTCGCGTCTAGAGCGAATCACGTTTGTTGTATGTTGATTGACCCTATGAATCTCTAGATATTTGTTCTAGATGTCACATAAAGGTCTTCACTTAATGGATCTCCAAAAGTTTGCTTGGATGTCATACTAAGATTTTCATTCTGTAGCTCTCCAAGAGTCCATCTCCGTACCTTCATGACCCTTTAGATGCACTTATAGTCAATAAGAGGATTGACATACTGGTTTTAGTTAAGTTGAGATCCAAAAGATACTGATATAATACTTTATACCCAGATCCCTAGAGTATTACTCCGTAGATTGACGATAGTAGGTAGTATTGTCACTCTCTGTTCTTCTTTGGGCACTACTGTTTCCTTAGTTTTCAGTTCTGATTTCATAATTATGCTGATAATGTTTCATGTCTTGTTCAGGTTACTATAGGGGCAGGATCTAGCCAGTTCACTGCTACAGGAGGCTTCAGTTTTGGTACGTTTTTCACTTTGTTTGTTCTGTTCTTTTTCTTTCTTTAGCTGCTTACTGACACCCTTGTTGCCTTACACAGGTTCTTGGAGGAGCGAGACACCAGTTCGTGAGTTACTACGGGAGACCTTGGTTTCAGGTGCACTTTTTTTTTAATAGCTTGTCATATACTCGCGTAGTCTCTTATTTCTGCTGATATTTCTGTTACTTTGTGCAGGTTCCAAAAGTGGAGAGTACCTGGTCTTTGGAAGGAGCAGAGCAGAGCTGTTGACTTTCTCTTCAGGCATAATTTAGGAGAAATTTGTAGTCCTCTGTGAAGGACATTGCACTTTTCTCTCTCTTTTTTTTGTTGATGTAAACTTGTAAAAGAGATGTGAACTAAAAACTTGTATATGAATTCTGAATTAATAAAATGAAGCATTTTTATGAATTCTACTGTTGACGAGCTCTCTTTCTACCGTTCTTGTAATTTCTGTGATTGTACTCCGAGTTGTGTTAATTGTGTTATAGATAATTTTAAATATTTATTTAGGGATTTCAGCACGCAGTATGATGTCGACCCAAATAAATATTTAAAATGCCCCCAGTCCTTAGGGACACTTGTAGATGTTATTCGGGGTACTTCTTTTTGTAGCTTTAGTTTGAGTCTTGAGATCTTAATTCCTTTTGCCCTGTGCTTTGTGCTGCGAACATTGATGGAAAATTACCTGATTTGTCTTTACTGACTTGTCAGGTGGTTTTTGTATGCCTTCGGCCCTATGCTTCTTGCTTTGGCGGGCTTGATGAAGGAGTAGAGGCCGGCAACCTAAAACCCTTTAGGTTTATACAAGGTCGGTAGCGAAAAAATCATCGGTCCAGAGCTTTGTGCATAGCGGACTTGTTGATGACGGAATCCTCTTAGTTCAGCTTTAAGTTTTTCATGAACTTTAGGATAATTATATCGGTCATTTGCTTTGTGCTTTGGTGGACTTGTTGAAGAAAAATTCCTTCGATCCTCGCTTGGTGCTTCACGGATTTGTTGAAGGATTTGTAGGTCTTGGATTTGATTGATAGTACCAAATATAGGTAGCATCTTGATTCTTAATCACTTGAGGGGACTTTAATCTGAGTCACTTGAGTTCACCAGATTGGGCGAGCTGGGATTTGACAGCTCTTCGTCCTCTGGTTGCTGAGATGGGGGTTCCTCTACTACGGTCTTCCTTATAGCGTGTTGAGTAGGTGGAGCTGCCAGCGATCCGGTCATATTTGGGCTTGTTGGATCCGACCTTTTACACTCATTCAGGCTTCAGACTTGAGCTAGGGGAAATGTGCTTTCCAATGCTGATTTTGCTGAAGTTGGTAGATTTGGAGTTCTCCTTTGTGGTTGAAGATTTGGAGCCTACGCACATTTGGTAGTTGCTTGAGATTTCTCCTTCCCATTGGAACCTTGATTCTCCAGTCAATTAGGAGAATTTGGCAGACTACGATCACTTGAACTTGTCGAGTCGAATTAGCCTTCGTACTTCCTACAGTCCCTACTGACGGGTTGACGAGGTATGAAGAATATACAATGAATGCAACAATGCAATGCGATTAACTTCAACATACAAACAAATATAGCAATCCATGCAAGCAATAACAATAGATGCTTTGTAAGGTCAATGGATCCTTTATGAATGCAGATACATACACAATTTATCATCTACAAATAGAGACAACATATCTACAACGCGTGCAAATGTCTATGATGTCATTGCGAGAAACCCGTCATCTATATGATACATTATTTGCAAGTAAGTATTAAAAGGGCCGCAACGAAAACAAACACCTGCAAACAATGATAGTTGATATGCAAAGAAAGCAGCAATTCCTTTACCAATATATGCAAGCAACATCTGGTAACCTACCTACGAGCAGATGTGAAAAGGTTATAGCAGATACTATCGTTTGCAAACAGCATTAGAAGATCTACATCATCTACGACTTGCCTACAAAATGATAGCAGAAGGCCCATAATATGCACAACACATCATCTACACGCGAGAATAACATATTTGTAATACATACGAGTTCCTACGAGTTACTATAGGAAACTTCTTATTCACGCAGTAGTCTACCTACGAGCGACACTTGACAACATGCAACCAGCATAACAGAACCCCTTGTAAACATATGCAACGCAGTATACGATAAACACTAACGTCTGCTGATGATGGTGGGGGGGTATCGTGTGCATAACATTACACCTATGAGAGATGATCAATGACAAGCAACAAATAATACAGCACTTTTAAGGTTAGCAAATATCCAATGGCAAGTAAATACATCATCCTCTTGTAAGTAAAGATGTAAGACATGCACCAAATGCAAGTATCCACGGGCCCTTATAGAAGACCCGACGTATACCCAATCTATTGTTCACAAGCAAAATACAAAATGAACACATCAAATACAATAAATCCAAGTTCGAGCCCGATCTTTCTATGTGGGTAGATAGGAGTCGACATGACTCGAACCATTAAAAAAATATACGGTCACGGCACCGGCCAGAATATTTTGTTTTATAGCTCATGTTAGGCCTTCAAGGTCTATTAAAGAAACAATTCACTAACAAGGGCTTGAAGCCTACGAAGAACCTGATCCTCTGTTGGTAAGTAGACAGAGTCGACAGGGTTCGACCAATAAAATACAATGATCCCATACACCCCGATGATGGTCGTGTTGAACGCATATCTCAACCGGAGGGCTTCACAAATGCCTAAAAAATGCTTCCCAAATACCCATCAGATCCAAAACTCTAAAAATCTCAAAATTCAAAAAAAATATTTAAAATCAAAATTAACTATCAAATGCTTAAAGCAAATTCCATACATCCTCCGCAACAGTTTGCCAAGGTGGACAAATTGAAAATACACTTCAGCTCACAAAGAGCTAATGTCTGGTCGAGCATATCACTATGATTCATTCTCAAATAATCTCTTGCCAGCAAGGACGTGGCACATGTCCTCTAACCGACGATTTTGCCACCAAATGGCACCGCAGATAAACGGTTATGATCGGGGCCCTATGAACCGGGTAGTTTGCAGCCAAATGTCACCACTAAATTACGGTCATGGTCAGAGCATGTAAGCTCCGTAATGGCATTAAATCCTTGAGATATGAATCAATAGGATATAATCGATAAGGCATATAACCCTCTGTTAGCTAAGGTGGATTCAAAATTGTCCCCCTTAGACAAACATTCACCCCAGGTTTACAAGTTATCCTTGGACGAAGTAACCCATGGCTGCCGACAAGGATCCTTCTGTCAGGTTGGGTCGACTACCTCCTCTGACTAAGTAAACAAGGGACCATGATGGCCCGGGACGGCGGAACCATGGGATCTTGATCGGGTCTATCATCCATTCCCCCATCATCCGCTTTAAGTGCAAGATGGTGAAATTTTCAATTCTAAATATCCAATTTCCATATACCCACCCATGTTGCTACTATATGCCAGATAACACGTATTTCTACGTATTTGATTGACGACTAGCCTTAATCGAAAGTTCTCTCTCGTTGTCGGGAGGGGTAATTAACTATACGGGCTTGCGCCTAAAGGAAACCAGAACTCAGATCATAAAGTCCTCGCAAAATGAGGGCGAAATCTCTGGGTAGTGTCTTATCTACAAATCCAATCTGCCTTCTCAAAATTTACCCCGGAACTTAATCCATTAAAACTCCCCCGAAAGGAACGGGGAGGCCGTGGCGCGAATTTTCGGAGCCCACAGTTAAACTATACTTCACAACCACCACCTACCACAGAAAAATAATCTCATTTATAGGCTAATAGTTTATTTTTGAAGCAAAGGCAAGGATGAGGAATGATTTCGAGATAACTTAAGGATGAGAGAGTGAGAAATTCCTCTAATTAGATTGAGTAATTCCCTAATGTAACAGGTAAGTGATTCATTGAATGTAATGGGTGAGCAAGTCCCCTTATATTTGAGTGAGTAATTCCCATTGTACTGACTGAGAGAAAGCCCTTGGTGAGTACCTCTGCAGATATTATGAGTGAGCAGATCCCTTTAATTTTGGTTGAGTGAATCCCCATTTTGTATCTTTTTTTATGGTAATCAAATCCTTCTTTCCATCTACTTTAAAATTTTGATTAATTTTCTTTGTCCATAATCATTAGCCCAAACACTAGTTGAAGACCAGGCTACCTGTGCTAGGCCAAAGCCCAACTCATCAAATCATTCTATGGATTCATGCATGATTATCATTCTTATTTTCATGGTATGTACTGTAAAGTTAGGATTTCAACTTCAGCTAGTCTTTAAATCATGTTACTTGTTTGCCGAACAACTGTCTAGGCAGTTACCTCTTTAATCCTTACATTGTTTCCATATTTCTGAATTTCAAAATCTTGTGTTGCATTGTATTTGGTCATTGCTTTAGGTCCAGGTAAGTTATAGATAGGAACTGCATATGCAGAAAACCAAACACCTAAATATCAGGCAATTTTGCTCAAGGATATACCATTCAAATTTTCTTCCTCTTTCAAAATTTTTCTTCCGACTCCATGTTCCCAACCTCGAAAATTTTGACCTCACCATTATCCCTTTAAGATTGTGCATACTGCTGGCTAAACAAAGTATACCAACTGTTAAGAGCAACGAAGAATAAATGCCAGCATTAGCTTTCCATGCATCCTATTCCCGGTAATCCTTTTCCACAAGACCAAGCAACTCCTTCAAATGAGCTTAATTTAGACTGTCATTAGTCATGCTCATTCTGAATATCCATCAATAGGCTTAAATGGTCAAAGGACTGTTATTGTGGATTAGGAAAAGGTCCAGAATAACCTTTGGTATGATCGTTCAAATAGTTAAGTTTAAATTAAACTTTAGTAGGAAACATTTTTAAGCAACATTATGACACTTTATGCAGCCATAGTGCCTAAATTTAAATTAGTCAAAGTTGCAACCAGTTTAGCTAACTTTAAGGGGAAAAAAATTCCTATAACAGCTGAAGAGGTTTGGAATAGAGTTCTTACTGAGTGGAAGTTTCAGCCCATTGGTAAATGCATCCTTTATAGGAGCTGGGAGTTGTTGTAGTGTATTGGTTGCTTGTCCAAATGCACCCTTTAGTTGCTCTGGGATAGCCTGTTCACTTACTGTAGGTGTTTCTACGAGCCCTTCCGCATATTCTTCTTTCATGCGTGTAGGTCCCTCTACAGACAATTTGGACGTAAGGAGGAACTTGCCTTCTATCTGCATGTCAGAACAAGCACAATGATCAGCCTGTATTGCAAGAGTAGTATCATATTTGCATTTATGATGAGCATGCAACTAAATGAAAAGTTTAGGATAAGGAAAATAGGATTACTATAACAAATAACAATAATATCATATGTAATTTTAGTTGGTGTAAATATTATTAGGAAATATTTTTAGAACATTTAATGATATCTAGGTGTGTGAAGGATTTAAAAACTTGGATCAATTACACTAAAGAGTGGGTATAAACATTTATAAAAGCAAGCTACGTGGTTAAAATGAAGATGTGCAGCATAGAGAATATGATAGAAACATATATGTCAATCCTATAAAACTTTAATTAAATTAGCAATGTTATATGGATCAAAGTTGTGGGTAACAAATAAGTCACTAATAGAGAAAGTTTATGTAGTAGAAATAAGAATGTTAAGATAGATTCAAGACAAAAGTAGGCCAGATAAATAGAGAAATGATTTTATGAAAGAGGCCAGATAGATTAAGAAATGATTGTATTAGAGTGAAAATGAGATTAACACCTATTGATGATATGATATTAGAAAATAGAATTAGGTGGTTTAGTAATGCAAAATAAAGGATGCAAAATCCACTAGTGAGGCGAATGCAAAGTGCAAAATATAAATAAACAATAAAAGGTGATTGAGCTTATTCATTTATGTATTTCAAAAAATTAGGGACTGAGATCATAGGCAGCATGTTTCTACTAGACAAAATCAAAAAGCAAAGATGACTGTAGTATATGAATTTCACTAATCAAGAATGTGCATGGACATCTTATTCCAGTATATCAAAATGTCAATATAGTTAACTTACTCAAGTTGTATGAAGAGACATGTCATTTGGTTTTCATTTTTCCTCTTCTCTCCCTTTGCAATTAATCATATATCATTAAGGTTCAAATTTCATATATATATATATATATATATATATCACTAAGGTTCAACAAACAATAGGAACACTTAGTTTTTATACAATGCATGGGTACATTTATGGAGAAGCAACAATTGAAGTTCAGATTCCACCATCTTAAATTTTAGTGGAATCCTAGGATGCCATAATACGGACACAAAGTATGTCTATTATTAAAAAATATAAGACATTAACATGTATTAGACACAGCATATGTGTGTACAACAAAATCAAGCGATTATCCCACTACGTTGGGTCTAGTTAAGAGTTAAATTCTCACCCTGCATGTATGTGCACGTGCATGCACATGTCTATGCACATGTGTCTGTAGAAATCTCAAAACCATGAAAATACTCATATAATACACAAAAATAGCATGCACAAATTTAGAGAATTATGGATCAAATGCAAGAATCCCAAAATCATGAAAGCAATAATTTAATATTAAAATCATGCACAAAAGTCATCACAATATCTTCATCTCCCTGCCATGAAAGCAAGCAAATAAAAAAAGTAAATAAAGCCTAAAGGTAAATATCAATATAGATCTTAGGATCAAATAAAAGTTAAAAAAAAAACTTACCTTAGGTTCTCAACACCTAAAGCAAACATTGGTTGGATCATTACAGAATTGTTGGATTAGCAGCTAGCAATGAAGATCAGAAGCAAACACCGGAACCAACAAATAGGGAACACCGAGGTTGATTACAAAATTGCAATGTCTTGCGTGACTTCCTAATTGGTCATGACTGGTTGCAATAGGAAAGAGCAAAAATAAATGGTGGATCATGATGGCATGTGTAATGGCCTAACAGGTTGTGGCCAATTGCAACGAGGAAGATCGATGCATGTAGGCAATTAATGGCAGATCACAACAGCTCATGTGAAGGCCTGACAAGCCACAACTGATTGAAACTAGGAAGATTGGCATGTGCAATTGGTGGGCTGTGACAAGGCTAATAGAGCAGATCATTGATGACATTTCTCAGGAGTTGTTACGAGAAGATGGATAGGGGGAGCGCTACAATGAGAAAGAAATTGAGATGAAAAATAGATGAAATAAACGAGGATCCTAGGGTACACTTCGACTCCGTCTCTTCCTTATTTCGGATCATCACTAAAACTCTATTTAACTCGTAATATGTGGCCCATATGTGAGTCCTTAATTTCTTTATTAAATCAAACACATGGATGCCATATCCCGCACATACTGGCTGTGTGAAGGTAGCATACATGTGATGGAAAGGACATATTTTGTAACTTGTGAAGTGTCTCTGCATCATAGTAGGTTCCATCATATGATGCAGGAAATAAATTATGTGGATGTCTATGTATAACTTCTCCAATAATAATATAGAACATATGCGTCAGCCATAAAAGGAAAGAAAAATGAAGCATGACGAAGTTGCTAAACCACAGATGAACAAAAGCAACAGAAAATTCCACCAACAGCCATGCAACACGTGAATAAATAATCTAATATTGACAAAAAGAATCATTCTGAGGATTACTGAATTAAAAAACTTCAAATTTGCTGTGACTTTGGCATATCCATCTTTGATCTGCGTATCCAAACCTACCAAATTGGCTAATGCTGATGGAGTCCTCCTACAGAAGAACCATGAAATTACATCAATGGGATTAAAGAAACAATTTCCTTCATTAAGAATATTTAAATTTAGAAATCAGAATCATTTTGATCAATGTTCATTACAATTTAGTACAAATAAGTAAAATAAAAAATTGCTTAATATCCTTCAAGTAAAATGACATAAATTTGTCAAAAACTCAATTTATTATTGCATGTAAATAAATACCTACTCAAACAAAAATCTTGCAGCAAGCAACCCAGGGCTGCCAGCACCAAACCACTCAAAATTCCATCGACCTTCAAGAAAAGGTGACCTGATAAATTAGCAAAAAAGTAACATTGTAAGAGAAAAATAAAGTTTAGCATCTATAAACATAAGAAAAAGAAGAAATACAATCAGAGTACATATACTCAAATGTTTAAAAGCATTAGCTATACTAAGAAAGCTGTGAAAGAAAATACAAATTAATCACCCATAGACTGCATGTTCACAATAGAAAAAGCATAAACTCTTATTGTAACAAAACTTACGTGGTGGGACGAGGAGTAGGATTTAATCGTTCGAGGCCAACAACTCTCTCATTAACATCTATTTGTTGTATTTCTGTCGTTTTCCCACTGATTAAAGATTCAAAACCTCCAGCATCCTTAAACTGAAAAGTCATTCAAAAACCTCAGAGATTAGTAGGAAAAGATAGGATAATGATCCATCTAAGAATCAAACTACCAAAAACAAGCTAATGTACTAAGAAAATAGACAATCATACACAAAAAGCCAAAAGCAAATTCAAAGCATATAAAGAATGAGATGGAAGCAGGTAGTTGAGAAATCAAACTTTTTACATAGCATGAGCTATAACATCAATATCACCATCCAGCATTACGCAAAGCCCCAAACAGTTGGGGTTAGATTTATAAATCTTCCATTACTATTTCCCCTATATTTATTACTGATTGGACAAAAAAGTGTCCAAATCTATAGACAAACTAAACCAGTTTTAATGATTTATGGGCATGTTAGATTTTGCCTACCACTTTTCCTGCCTACCCCGTTAAGATTCATTCTAGCTCCTACGTTACTGGAATGCTCTCCGCACTTTCAAGGATATTGAAAACCATGTCAAACACCAGAATTACCACAAAAGTCAAGCATGTTGAAGCAAACAAAGCTGAAAAATTAATCTCAGGGCCTGTTTGGCAACAAGAAGAATTTAACTTTAGTAGGATTTAGTAAATCCTATAAATCTGGATAAATCCTGGGTATGTTGAATTCTGAAACTGTCAAGATAACTGGTAAATCCTGTTCAATTGTTTGGCAACACAATCAAGAATTTAAAACGGTTAGTGCATTAAAAACTTAAATATAATTTATGTTTTGAATTTAATTTGCATGTCAAGTATTATCAATTTTAATTTTAATTACCATCAATAAATGATAAGGATAATAATATAATTAGAAGCTAGCTTAATTAGCAAATAAATTTACCTAATAATTTAATTACAAGGGAAGATCAAACTCCACCCAGTTTATGAAACCAAGTTAACAAGCATTCCACTGACGCTTGCACTATTCAAGATGAAGCAAAGGATCTCTCAGACTCCAGAAGTAATGGGAAAAGTGAACTCACAGCGAGGAGAAGAGATTCCTTCGCGGAGAGCCTCTCCATTTCTTTGGCATAGTTCGCGGAGGCTCCTTGGTAGGTCTGCTGCTGAACCATAGCTTTCCATCTGCAGCCGCGATGCCGACGGCGGAACCCTAAGCTCCGGTGACTCTCTGATAAGTTGACCAACTTAGTCGAGGAGAGATGCAATGTAGTAATCGCCTGGAAGCCTACGAAAGTGGCAGCCATGACTTCCTTAACCCTAGATTTTCTCGAAGGAAGGCAGGATGGAGTGTGGACTGTGGACTTCCACAAACGCGGGGTATTTTTATCATTAAAATGTTTGAAAATAAATGAAGTAATCAGCCATTTTAACTTTTAAGTTGTCGGCCCAAAATTCCCCTCAAACTTTTAAGTTGTCTGTTTTGAAGGGGTTTAGGTTTTGCTTGGGACGGCTTTCTTATTGCTTCTTCAAATAATTTTTTAATACAAAATTTTAATTTTTTATAAAAAAACAGCATCAAAAAGCAGCAAGAAAATCGTGTCAAATGAATCCTAAGATGCAGCTCTTTGAGTTTGGCTCTTAATTAATTAAGAGGTTAAAAGTTTGAGTTTCTTATATGTGTTGTATATATCTTTGATCGTTGCTTCTATTTTTTTTTTTTTAAGGATTTAAGGTAGGGTGACCCGTGCGAAAAGTGTTGGGCCGATTTGTGTAATATATAAGTCAACTTGTAATTAGCTTTGAATTGATTTAATTTTGGGCTTTAAAAATTAAGTTATTTACAAGCTGTATATATATATATTTATATGCATGAGATGTATGTCAAAAATTGAAAAAATATATTCATATTATTTATAATTTGACCTCATTTTGAGCTCGGTCCTTTTGTATCCAAGCCCAACTCAAAATATGCTCGAGATAGGACCATGTGAAAATTTTCACTAATGAGTTGTATTGTTTGGCTTGATATGCGACAAAAATCCATTCAATCATTGAACGGTCTTTAATCTTAAAACTAAAATATTAGCATCAATTTTAGTTCATTTAAAATTTTCATTATATATATATATATATACATTGTAGTTTTAGGAGTATAAATCCATCTAATTTTAACAAAAAATCAAGTGAATTATGATATGTCTATCAAGCAATGCAACCAATAATTGATATTATATTAAGAAACTAAAATATTATCCAAAAATAAGCTAAGTAATAGAAAACTATTTGTAATGATTGACTGAAGTCGACATGAATCATCAGGCATGTAATTTCATTGTGTGTGCCCTATTAGTAACGTCCCTAGCTATATTTATGATTGGACGCTTCTTTCTATATCGACGAAAAAATAAAAGGGAATAATTTAACCATACATGTGTAGTTTTAAACCATGAAATTTTTAGAAATTTTAGAAACTTTCTAAATAAGAAGACTAGGTAGAAAGTGGAGGAGGGGTGGGGCAAGAAGAGGATTAAGTTTCTTTAAATTAAGCATTCACTTTATTAAGACATGAAATATAGGGGGAAAAAGAAATAATTAATTAATAATGCAGCATATCAAAAGTAAAATGACATTATTTTGAAACAAATGATGTAGATTTGTGAAAGTCTTTAAGGAAATGAGTTAGGAGGAAGAAAAAGAAAATTGGTGCATAGGTTAAAAGGATAGAGAAGTAATACAAAATAATAATTTTTCATTCTAAATAAGAACTTACATCGAACTTTTATTTATAATAAAAGTGTTAATTTCGTGAGGCCAAATAGGCAACTCATATGTTGTTAGGAACTAGTTTAACTAAAGCTAGGCTAAATTACAAGATTTTCGTCTTTTCATATAATTTTTCAAGAGTTTCCCATTATATAAATAATTTATTTTGAGCACATTTAACTATGGAGTTGTGGAAACAAATCCATTGATTACAACTAATGTGACTTGCATATAACTTAACTCTTTATCTATATATCCAGTATCATTTCATCTTCCTTTGATATAGATTTTGTTCATTCTTGCCATCTCTTTCTCCAAACAACCTATAACATTAGAAGCCTAGTAGGAGCCACTCTTTTTTAGGCATAATAGCTAATGATCACTCCCTATCTTCTTTAGATCGCCCTCTTTAAATTTGGGATATTATGTGCTGATTAGCTTCTACATGATTCTCCCTTGAATGACACGACATATTAAAAAAGGTTAGGCTTTAATAACAATTATAACATTCCATTCCATATTAGTTTAAACCTTTTAGTTTTATTTTTTTATCAACTTTTAGAACTTCACCTATCCTAAGAGTACTTCATTATAAGTATGTTAAATTATAGAGTTTACGAGGAAAATCCATTTATTCATAAAAAAGGTTTTGAACATATAGCTAATAGTTACCATATCACTTGGTATCCTTTCTTCTCCTTCCAATATAGGATTTGATTCATTTTTCACTCATATTCTCCTTGAATATAATCATCTTAGAAGTTTACCAGGAGCAACTTAGTGTCTAAGCCTCAACCTTAAAAATTACTAGCTACCCCCGTTTGATTATCCTCTTAAAACTGAGATGTCTAATATATGATTCATGATTAATTTAATAATAGCAAATGGTGTGTGGTACCATCTAATAATTTGGAAAATCTTTTATAATAGGTAATATAATATACTAGCAACCATGGTGATGAGGACGATTTCCACTAAAGTAACTTAGGCTTTGATCGTTGAAATCAAGTGAAGCATTAATGAAGACTCAACTATAAAGGTTTATTCAAATTTTAGTAGTATAGATAGGGGTGTCAATTTGGTTATAGAATGGGTGTGATTTAAACCCAAAAGTGATCCAACATAAATTTAATCAACTCATAATCAACCCATTTAATAAACATGTCAAAAATATTAACCCAAACCCAAACTTGATTGACATGACAGGAGATAAAGTATATAAGTTGTGATATGTTAGTGTCACCATGATCCAAAATAAACATGATTATTATATTCAGTGACGGAGGCACAGTGGGGGCACGTGCACGTGCCCCACTGGCCAGATTTTTTTTAATTTTTTTTATTTTTATATATATAATCATAGATTAAAAACATAATAGTTGCCGCCAATGCAAAAAAAAAATTAGCATCTCCTCGTCTCGACGTTAACATGGTTGTCCTCGTCTCACATTAAGTTTTCACATTGGCGGTCTCTCATCTGTATTCGTAACCTGTAACCGTGAGTCTCTCTCTCTCTCTCTCTCTCTCTCTGATCTCTCTCTCTCTCTCCCCCATAGTTATGCAAACCATATTAAAAATTTATTTTGTTTTCTCTGACTCTTTCGGTATCTGCAAAAGGTCATCTCTCTCTAGCATATCTCTAGATGCTATGTGCAAAATGCCAAAAAGAATGTTAAAAAACAATTTTTTTTCTCTCTCTCTCTCTACTATTTGTATTTTTATATCATTTTCTTTTCAAAAAAATTGATTAGTTCTATTTAAAAAAATTGTAAAATTAAATTATATTTTTTTAAACTGAGTAGTACAATTTTGTTTTATTTTAAATAATTTTGAGATTTTAAATAAATTTTTTTCATATAATTTGTGTTTATTTTTGTTCACTCGAGTAAATTTTAATTTTTATATGAATTAATTTTTTAATTTGTCTGATCATTCTCCGATGAGTGTATTATATTTATGTAATCTCTAATCTCTTTGACATAAATTTTGGAGAAGAGGGTTCAATAAATTAAAATTTTATATATTGTCGAGAGGATGATCGTAATTATTGATTCAATGAAGGTAAAATATTTGCACATAAATTACATTATATTCATTAAAAATATTTTGTTATGTTGTTCAATTATGTTTGTTCCCTTTTATTTAATAATATATCATCATATTTTTTGTCATAGATATAGAGAGATACTTTAAAAAAAAGGCTCAAGTTGTTTAGAAAGATGTCAATTGTGTTGATACTAATATACAATTCAAATATCATCGTGTAGAAAATATTGATGATTTATTGGTTAACCCCGAATTGAGAAATAAATTTTTTGATTATCATCCTAATGATAGGGATACAGTGAGAAGAACATATTTATTAAGAGGTTCTTGTCAGCCTCAGGATTATGGATTCCCACAAACACAAATTGAAAATAGATTACATAGGTTTAATCATGTGTGGTTTAATGATTACAAAGCATGGTTAGGATATAGTCTCATCAAAGATGCAGCTTATTGCTTATTTTGTTATCTTTATAGACCAGAAATAGGAGAGCAAGCAAGTGGTGATAGCTTCGACACAAAAAGATTTTGAAATTGGAAAAAAAGGATAGATTTCAAGTACATGTGGGATGAAAAAGGTTGAGGGTTCTTTTCAATATTTATAATTTGTGCCCCCACATAAAAAAATTCCTGGCTCCGCCCCTGATTATATTTGTATACAACAACTCAATAAAATAATAAAAAAATATAATTTAAAATGATTTAGTAATAGATTTGTGTGGTGCTTATTTCTTAGTGATATTCTTAGGTTGCCCTAATATGATGGAATATTTTGGTTTAGTATTATTCTTGTATTAGGGATACTAGCTTATGAAGGATAAGTATTTAGGTTTATGTGTTATTATCAGAATAAAAAATGGTTACCTCTTTACCTTTAAGGAAGATTGGCATGATAATATCTAAAAAAGCTCAAGAAGGGAAAGACTTTGGCTTAGATAACAAGTTAGTTAGTGAAATCCTAACCAAGGAGAAGGCTTTGGAGTGGATGTAGGTTAACTAAGTGTCTAGCAAAAACATGTTGTATCTAACTTATTTATAGATTAGTTTACATGGACTATTTGTTTACCTAATCATATCTTCAATGTTATTTGGTGATTCATGTTTTTTAAACCTTCCTTTGTAGTGTAGTTAAGTAAACCATTTATGAATTTGATGAAAGTTTTATTTACAACATTGTATACTCATGGTGTACCGCACTTATAAGATTACATTATTCATTATTCACTGATAAGTACAAATTATGCATTATTTTTGTTATGCTAAATGCAGTAAAATGTGTTATTTTAGTTGTGTTTGTACAGAAATTATGCAGGAAAAAGATAAATTTATAAGTTTTGGGCAGCGTCGACAAGGTTCATGCCGCAGCGCCGTATCGATTAATGCCAAAGCACCGATTTAATGCGGCGGTGCCGATCATCTTTATTTGGAAGCATCGTGATGTCATAGACATCGCAACACCCAAAATTAGCACTGCAACATTGGGTGTCTTGAGAAAATTCACGTAGAAATGCCAACCTTTCCAACACAATAGTGCCAGAAAGTCATTCCAAGCACCGCAGCACTCAAATTTTAGAACGCCGTGGTGAAAGAAGCTATAAATACTAAGAGACATGCCGACTCAAAGAAGAGATGCACCAATTTGGGCCATAATCATGCCACATCACTCATGATGTAGCGGAGCCAACACTCCAGTGCTGAGGCGCTAGTTCACTTTTTGTCACCGCAGCGCCACGACACTTAAGTCTGATCCTATATTTACTATAAATAGATGTCAGTTCTATTATTTATGGAGTTTAGTTCCCTAAGTTTAATTAAGTACTTTTTCTATGTATTTCTTAGTGCCTCCTTAGAGTAAAGTCTAAGGGAGGCTAGAGAAGTGTAAGATACAATTTTTACAGGGACTAGAATGTATTTGTATAAGCAACTATATAAGTGGAGGAAAAAAGAGTGTAGAGAAGATACTTAAATCCATTCTGGTGATAAACTTCTTAATACTTTTCTTATATTTGTTCTTCTATAAATAAAATGAATATTAGTTTACTTGTTATTTATTACATGTCTGACTAAATCTTTCATTTTGGGATGATGATGTAAAGAGCATATAACTACTAATGTAGACTCTTATTTTTTTAAAAAAATAATAATATTTTCAATATCTCCTATTCTTTATTTAATATATATAATGATTGTGTGCAGTTAAAATCTAGTATGATGAAAGAAAGCAAGAATAATTAAGAATATTGAAATAGAATATTGGCATGCCTTGATATATGATGTTTGAATATTCTAGGTTCTGTGGAGATAGTAAAACTGTAGGAAGACTAATAATCTTTTTTTTTCACACCCTTACAAGCTCGATAGAGATCTAAGAATGTATATGCTCTAATCCACATCTATAACTGAGAGTCTCATTAGAAAAAATATATTATTATATGTATCAGTCCAAAATATTTTATCAAAATTATATCAATTATTGTTTTACTTATTTTCATTCAGTGGTAGGAACTCAAAAACTTCATTTTTCATTTCAATAGGATAAATTGATGTATTTGAAGTAAGCTGCAGTAATTTTATTGCAGTATGGTAGATCACTTCCTCATTGATTTGACACTCTACTCTATCATTAGTTTGACACCCTTGTGTAAATTAGTGGGATGCTTTAAATTTTTCATAAAAAATCTAAGTATATTTCAAATTTAGTGAGTTTAACATTAGCTCACCATTATCTTATCACATAATATGCTCCCATCACGTTTTTGGTATTGTTGCCGGGGAAATTTTGTGCTTATTGCAAGTTACTATATTATTAAAATAAGTGCATGTTTAGACCTACTTATATCCTATATCTTTATTATGTTTGTTAAAATTTTTAAAAAATCTAAAAAATATTTTCTGCTGATTGTTTGGTTTCTATTTTTAGTTGTTGTATCTTATTGTATGCTTAATAGATCTAGTAGATAACCTTTATTGTTTGATCTAAAAATAGAAAGGACCTTACAAAATTATAAAAAAAATTAATCATATCGGACCCAATTCAAGATCAAGATCATGCTAGACCACTTAGGGAGTAAGCTAACTCTGCAGTAGTAAGAATCCATCAAAGTATTAATAGACTTATTATCCAGGCTAATAATTTTGAATTAAAACCAATTATTATCCAAATAGTTCAAAATTCATAGTTTGGGAATACTCCTGTTGAAGATCCTAACTTACATTTAGCCAATTTCTTAGAAATATGTATAACTTTTAAGTACAATAGTGTCAGTGATGATGCCATTAGACTTAGATTGTTCCCATTTTCTCTAAGGGATAATACTAAAATGTGATAAAATTCTTTATCCTTGGGCTCTATAACCACTTAGAATGAGTTGACATATAAATTCCTAGCAAAATATTTCCTTCCTTCAAAGACTACTAAACTTAGAAATGATATCACTTATTTTACTCAGTTTGAAGGAGAATCTGTTTATGAAAGTTAGTATAGATTTAAGGAGATGCTTAAGAAATGCCCTCATAATGCTTTACAAGATTGGTTGGTTATTCAAAATTTTTATAATGGATTAGTAGGATCTCCTAGGTCAATTATAGATGCTGCAGCTGGAGGATCCTTAATATCTAATCCATTTGAGGATGCTTATAAATTGATTGAAGAAATGGCTACTAATAATTTCTAATAGCCTGTTGATAAGGTGAATCCTAAGAGAGTAGTTGGAGTTTATGAATTTGATGAATATCAATCTGACAGCTCTGGTAGCTATTATTTCAAAGAAATTAGATATTATAGAAGTTAGGGCTGGACCAAATAGGAATAATAATTACCCTAACTTAGTTGGTGATCCTAGATTTATGAACGTCATATCGCCGTATCATGCAGCATTGCAGTGTTACCCTTCAGATTTTGAACAAATTGATCATGTTGAGAATGGGAAAATATCATTAGAAGATGTTTTTATGCAATTAGGAATGCAACTGCAATATAAATCTAATGCTCTTAAAAAAATAGAAGATCATATAGGACATCTTGCTACATTGATTAACAATAAAAAATTGGAAGAACAATGTAATAATATCTAACTTAGAAGTGGAAGAGATTTGGGAGACCCATATAAGAATAAAGATCTGCCCCAAAAGAATGATGTGAAGGAGAACATCTTGAAAGTGAATCTTCTATTGAACAACTTAACCCTGTAAAGGAACCTGAAAATTCTATTAGGAAGATTGTAGAGAGACCTCCCTCACCTTTTTCTCAGAGGTTGATCAAATAGAATCTTGATAAATAATTCTCTAAGTTCTCAGAGGTATTTAAGAAATTAACTATCAACATACCCTTCTTTGAAGCCTTATAGTAGATGCCCACCTATACAAATTTCATGAAGGATATTTTGATTAAGAATAAAAAATTAGGAGAATTTAAAGTTGTAGTATTAACTGAAAAGTGTGGTGCTATTATTTAGAAGAAACTTCCTGAGAAACTTAAAGATCCAAGTAGTTTCACCATTCCTTTATCTATAGGTGATAAATTTTGTGGGAGAGCTTTATGTGATCTAGGATCAAGCATCAATCTCATGCCCCTTTCAATCTTCAAAAGATTAGATATAAGAGAGGTTTAATCTACTTCTATTACTCTTTAATTAGCTGATAGATATTTCACTTATCCAAGAGGCGCAAGATACAATTTTTAGAGGGACTAACCTATGTTTGTATAAGCATCTCTACAAGTGGAGAAAGGAGCGTAGAGAAGATACTTAGTTCTGTCATGATAATAAACTTCTTAATACTTCTCTTATACTTTTTTCTTCTATGAATAAAATGAATATGAGTTTGTTTATTATTTATTTCATGTTTGGCTTGATCTTCTACTTTGGGCTGATGATGTGAAGAACATATTAAGTACTAATATAAACTTTTATTCTTTAATGAAAATAATGATATTTTTAATATCTCTCGTTCTTTATTTAATGCATATAATGACCATGTGTATAGTTAAAACCTAGTGTGAGGTATAGTCTCGATGGATGAATACAAGAATAAATAAGAATATTGGCATGCCTAGATAAAGGATATTTGAATTTTCTTAGGTTTTATGGAGATAGTAAAACTACAACAAGGCTAATAATCTTTTTTTTAGTTCTTATAAGCTCGACAGAGATCTAAAGATGCACATACTCTAATTTATATCTATAATTAAGGGTCTTATTAAAAAAAATATGTTATTTACATGCATCTGTCTAAAATATTTTATCAAAATTATATCAACTATTTTGTTTACTTATTTTCATTCAGTGGCAGGAACTTAAAATTTTTATTTTTTATTTCAGTAGGATAAATTCATGCATCTGGAGTAAGCAGTAATAATTTTATTGCATTATACTACATCACTTCCTCGTGTATTCTACATTCTACTCTATCACTTTATTACTTGATTCGACATGTATACTTGTATAAATTAGTAGGCTATTTTAAATTTTATATCAAAAAAATCTAAGCATATTTTAAATTTAGGGAGTTTAACATTAACTCACCATTATCTTATCACATCATACACCCCCATCAATCACATATTTCTTTCTTGGTACAATAAAGGAATCTAATTTGCAAAGTTTTTTTTATGTAGGTAGAAAGACTCATACATGTCTTTCTTAGCACAGAGAGAGTAGAATACAATGTTGTGTTATTTACACCACTCATACAAAGACTTTCTTGGCATAGTAGGAAAGATCAACATTCCCCCTAGTGCCCCTATACGACAGTGATACGAGAATGTTGGCAAGGTTTTAAGTGATTAGATTCAAAATAGAATGAACTTAAATAATTTTTTGGACCTCAAAACATGACTAAAAGTGAAGAAAACATAAGATGTACAAAATGGCATTGAATGGACTCCCAAAAATAATATATAAGTCATTTTAAAATATTTGAGAAGAAAAAAAAGCAAAACACAAAATGTGAACTTAAACTAGACTTATAGGAGACTTTAAGAAACTTGATGACTTACTTATGGGTAAAACCAGAACTTCCTACGCTCCTTGAGCTCTCTTACAAAATTGGAATACTCCTAAGCAAGCAAGAGAACTCTTGTGAATGTGAGAAAAAACCAAGCTGACCCCTTCTACATATAAAAAAGAAGTGTATCTTTTAGGGGCCTACCCCAGTAAAATTCATGCCATATACAAATAAATTATGTCCCTTTGAAAACACAAAAAGATCTAGCTCATGATGGATCTTGCAACTAAATCTACACTATACATACCTTTAGGTAGAATATGAGCAATCATGAACTGAAAAATTAAAGTTATGTGCATGCTTCAATGACAATGAACTCATGTGAACAACTGCTACATTGAACTCTCACACAATTTAAATGGGGGCACTCATGTGAATGAATTTCAAACAAAAGTTCTGTCTAGCCAATTATGCACCATAGGTTGCACAAGTGCCTTACAGACATGCCAGTTAATCATTAAAAGAGACTCATACATGTCCCATGAAAAATAACATGCCCTATGAATACTTAGTGCACACTATGAATGAAATTTTTTAAAATTAAACTAAATAATGCACTATTACATGTATGGGTTCCATGGCCATTTAAAAATGCGCATGATGCATAAAATTATAAATGAGTTGAAAACTTGCAAATGTATTTGAAAATGCATGGAGAAGTGCATAAATACATAGGAAAAAAAAGAGTAAATCACCATAAATGAGTAAACATAATATGTAAATGCACAAAAAATTCTGCAGGTGTGCAAGTGTAGCAATTATGTGTAAGTGCATCACATAAATGCATCAAGAAATGTGCAAGTGCATGACATAAATACACCAAGAAATGTTCAAATGCGTCATGCAAGTATACCAAGAAACATGCAAGTGTGTCATACAAGTGTGCTATGAAATGTGTAGGTGCATTCGCATGTGCTCTAACATATATATATATATATAAAAGAATATTGTGTGATTGAAAGTAATATGAGTACTAACTCCATCATCTATAGAAGAGTGTGTCTGTCTTAAAATATGTGCGATATTTTATGAATTTTACAAACACTTTCCTTCAAAGTTAAGTTCACCAAAATACAAGCATAAACTCGAGTGAGCATTATATGGTAGAGTTATAAGTCTTATATTCAAGTCCGAGTCTCCACTTGATAAGGACTAGAGTGGATAAGATGTGAACCCCTGTGAACAATGCTTGAAAAAAAATTATAAGTGGGTAGAGTTGATCAGATTCGTATAATAAAATTTAATCATGCAAAAACTCTTATAATGGGCATAACCATCAAACATTGTAATTAGAATGGTCTATTTTCAAGTTTAAGCTTCTAAATTTTAAATATAAAAGATGTAAATAATTTTACCCTGATGATGGTCATGCTGATATTAAATCCTAGCCAAAGTGGATTCTATTTCTAAAATACCTTAAAATCTTAAAACAAATTATATTAGGGCCAAATTTTCCATAAAAATATATAATCTAAAAAATTATAAGATAAAAAATACAAAAGCAAACTTTGAATACACGAAGTAAATATCCCGCCACAACATAGATGATAAATATATGCAATGCTTGAGCAATTATTATTCGAGACGTATAATCGGATATCAATCAAGATTCACAACATTAGAACTATGGCATGATGGACTTTTACTTGTGGTGATAACTCAAAGAGAAGATAATCAAAGTCGTCACTATCAGTAAACAATCTTCTATGATCAAAATATCATACTAGTTAGATGATTTGCATCATAATTTACTTTAAAAACTTCATTCATCTCCATTTCTATTTACAGATGACAAAGACTGTTAATTATTATTGAGGAAAAGAATCGATTGAGCATCAACCAATCCTCTCGAGGAAGTGAATTCAATTAAATTTAGTAGAATTATATCACTAGTCACAGCATTCTTCATACTCTAGGTGCTTATGTAGGATTCAATGGAGATGAAAACTAATTTTCATTATCTCCAAATTACATATCAAAACATCAAGAAAATTAATGGAAGCGTACTTGAATCCATTGAAAATGCAGAATTGAGATTATGAGGTTTTCGGTCTTCCACCTTTTAAGCAGCGTTCTCCAATAGAGTGAAAGACCCCTTCTTTTCTTTCAAGATGGGAAAATGAGGGAAATAAGAACTTCACTGCTTAAACTAAGGACCGCGATCCTTTTATACTTTAAATATATTTATTTTATTTAATCCCATCATTAAAATTAAATAAATACTTGGCCTCTATATAATATGTAATTCAATACAAATTTAATTGAGATGCTACATAAGCTAAATAATAATTTAATTTTTAAATAGATCATGAATTAAATTGTCTCAATTTTAGATAGCAACTAATATATAATGCTTAATTTATATGTATAAATATGTGGGCTCACATATAGAAGTTTCCCAATAATCTCCCACTTGGTTCATATACACACACATAATAAATAACCGTAGGAGCTCATCATTTGCCATCTTTATAAAATAACATCTCTAGCCAATCTGGTCCATCAATCATATCAATATAAAATCAAAATAGCCTATGTTACAATTTTTTTTGTAACAAGACCCATCAATGGTCACTATATTTATATAATTAATGACATAGATTAAGTATGGATATGTAGCATAAAAATTTCACGTAATGTGATATCAAAGCATGACTATTTTTAACTAGTCCAATGTTGTAACTCAAAAGATTCATCACAAAAAATTCAGTATTTTATGCTAAACAGTAATTGAACATAACTAACTTTATTTTAGAGTTTTTAATGACCAAAATAATAACACTTTTGTCTGATCAGAGAATAAGTTCATAATAATTAAATAATACAAATAAACTTTCACTAAACTAGTATATCATTAAAACAAATTACACCCATACGAGCCACATGCTCATGAAATACTTTAAGTAGTAATCCTTTTGTAAGTTGGTTTGCAACTATAAAGTTATTACTAATATATTCAATAAAAATTTGAAAACTTTGAACTCTTTCCTTCACAAAAAGAAACTTAATGTCAATGTGGTTTAATTTTAACGAGCTCCTGTTGTTCTTGAAATATAACTTAGCTGATTTATTATCACAAGTTATCTTTAATGGTCTCTCAATGCAATCAACAATATGTAGCCCTATGATAAAATTTTATAACTATATTTATTGATTTGATGCCTCATAACAAGCTATAAACTTTGCTTCTATTATAAAAGAAGCTATAAGTGATTGCTTAACACTTTTTTATGATATAGCTCCTCTAGCTAACATAAAAATATAGCCTAAAGCAGATCTCCTGTTATCGAGACAACTAGCAAAATCAGAGTCAAAATACCCCATGATCTCTAAATGAACAGATCTTTGATATATGAGCATGAAATCTCATGTCCTTTTTAGATATCTCATAACCCAACTCACTACTTTCTAATGATCCATTCCTGGGTTACTTAAATATCTACCAAACATTCTAATAATATACATAATATCTGGATGCATATAAACTTGAGTATATATAAGACTCCCTACTATCGATGTATAAGGGATCTTATCCATCTCTTATTTTTTAACTTCATTTCTTGGGTATTGAAGCATACTAAATTTATCCCATTTTGTAATGGGTGTATCTCTTGGTGCACAATCTTTCATGTTAAATCTGCTAAGCAATTTATCAATATAAGCTATTTGTGATAAACCAGGTATACCATAAGAGTGATCCCGATGAATTTGTATAACTAACACAAATGATGCATTTCCAAGACATTTCATTTCAAATTTATTTAAAACAAATCTCTTAGTCTCATACAACAAGCTTATATCACTACTTACTTGCAGAATATCATTAACATATAAAACTAGGATAAAAGAATTGATCAATAATATATTTTTTAAAACAAAATGAAGAAATCACTTGATCAAATTTCTTATACCATTGATGAAATGCTTGCTTTAAACTATAGATGGATTTCTTTAATATGTATACCAGATATTTTGAATCAGAAGATTGAAAATTTTTTGGTTGCATTATATATAAAGTTTCCTCTATGTTACCATTAAGAAATGCAGTCTTTGCATCCATCTGTTATAGCTCCAAATCATAATGAGCCACCAGTGCCATGATGATTCAAAAATAGTCTTTCGAATAAATTAGAGAGAAAATCACTTTATAATCAATACATTCCTTTTGAGTGAAATATTTAATAATTAGACGTACTTTATATCTTTCAATATTACCTATTGCATCCCTTTTGATTTTAAAAATCTAAAACCAGTAAGTTTTACTCCTTCAGGCAATTCAGAAAGATCCCAAATATTATTACCTTTCATTAATTTCATCTTATCTTTCATGGCCACTATCAAATTTTGGAAATTAGAATATTGTTTAACCTAACTAAATCAGATTGGGTCATCTTCCAATCCCATATCAAACTCATGCACTTGGAGATATATGATATAATCATTCGATATCATTGTTCTCCTTTCCCTTGTAGATCTTCTTAATGGCACTTCAATTTGAGGTTATTGTCCTCCTATATGAGTTGGAGATAGCTCAAGAGTATTTTGATTATCTGTATTTATAATCTGAATAACATCAGGCATGGTTACCCGACCATTTTTAATTGTAATAGTAGGAATAATAACATATTCCTCGAAATTAAAATATCTGAGTTTATCACTCCCACTATATTCAACATCCTCAATAAACTTAGCATTATCCATCTCAAAAAAAGATTTATTTGAGGAATCATAAAACTTAAAGCCTCTTGACCTTTCAGAGTATTCAACAAAATATCAGCTAATAATTATTGTATCCAATTTTCTTTCTTTAGGCTTATAAGGTCTAGCCTTAGCTGTACATACCAAGACATGTAAATGCCTAATACTAGATTTCTTTACAGTCTACAACTCATATGGGGTTTTAGCTTCTACTTTGCTTGGAACTCTATTAAAAATATAAACTAAGGTCTTTAAGGCTTCTCCCCAAAGTGATTTTGGTAAATAAGAATGACTAATCATACTTCTAATCATATCCTTTAAGATTCTATTTTGTCTCTCAGCTACACCATTTTGACTTGGAGTCTCAAGCATAGTGTATTAAAAAATGATGTCATATTCTACTAAATATCTTACAAAAGAGCCTGGACGTTGTTCACCTGATCCATCATATCTACTATAGTATTCACCACCACGTTCAGATTTGACAGCTTTAATCTTCTTATCAAGTTGATTTTTAACTTCAGCTTTAAGATCTTAAATACATCCAGGGATTCTATTTTTTCATGTATTAAGTATAAGTACATATAATGAGAATAATCATCTATGAAAGAAATAAAATACTGTTGACTATTCCAAGAAGCTATAGGGAATGAGCCACAAATATAAGTATGTATTAATTCTAATATATTTAAACTCCTTTTGGCACCTATTTTCTAAATATTTATTTATTTTTCCTTAATACATTCAATATAAATTTTAAAATCAGTATAATTAAGAGAATTAAGAAATTCATCTAACACAAGCTTTTTAATTCTTTATTTAGAAATATGTCCTAAACGTCTATGCCATAACATAAAGAAATTCTCATAAGTTAATTTTCTCTTTGTACTAAAATTATTTTTATGCAAAGTTTCATTTATATATGAGGCAGTAATATCTAATTTATATAGATTATCAATCAAAGAACATGCACCAATAATTTTTAAGTATTGAAAGAGATTAAATTTTTCATTTCCAAATAAACAAGAATAACCAGATTTATCCAAACATAAATTAAAAATCATATTTTATCTAAATGATAGAACATAAAAAGTCTCAAATAAATCTAAAGTACAACCAAATTCTAAGTACAATCTATATACGCCTACAACTTTAACAGGAGCTTTGTTGTCATTCCCCGAATAGATGAATCTTTCAACATCAGTTGGCACTCAACTCTTTAGACAACCCTACATAGTCACACTTATGGGAGTAGTTGCACTTATATCTATCCAACAAATATGATTTGGTACTATGGCCAAATTAACTTCAGAAAAAATAAGATTTGGAAGTTTACCCTTTTGATGATCCAGTTAACATATTTTGGACAATCCTTCTTTACGTGACTAGTCTTCCAATAGAAGAAGCAAGTAATAACCAGATTTTTCTTCTGTTGTACTTTAGGTTATGAAGTCCCTTTATCTGCAGCTCCTTTAACTTTATAATTCCTTTTTCTTTTGGTGGCAATACCATGAGAAGAAGAAGCTAAGTGAGTACTTTCTATCTTTTTTTGTTTCAATCTTTCTTCCTCTTGCACACACTGAATAATAAGCTCATTAAGAGTCCATTTTTTCTTTTGAGTATTATAACTTATCTTAAAAAGATTGAATTGTGCGAGAAGAGAGATTAAAACTAGATGTACAAGAATGTCACCAAATAATTCAAACTTTAATGATTTTAGTCTTATAACAAGATTAGACATTTCCATAATATACTCCCTTATATTTTCTTTGCCTTTATACCACATTGAAACAAGTTTACTAAGAATAATACTTATTTCGATCTTTTCAGAATTTGTGAAATGGTCTGCTATTTGGCTTAAGAACTTCTTAACATTTTTCTTCTTAGGCATTACACCCCTAATGGTATCTAGAATAGAGTGCTTCATGATTATATAACTTATATGGTTTGAACACTCCCACTTTTTAAAATTCTCCCTTTGTTCAATAGTGCTTTCTGTAGTAAGGGTAAGAAAACGTTTAGTCCAGATCGCGTAGTCTAGATCCATACACCTAAGAACAATAATAATATGCTCTTTTTATTTCTTAAAATTAGGGTTATCAAGCACAGGAATGTTATTTAAATTGACAAATATTGAAAAAATATTAACTAAAAAGAACAAAAATTAATTCACAATTAGTAATAGTATAAGGTGGGCCCTTTATAAGATATCAAACACAACATCATAATTTAGACTTTGGACAAAAATTATAATTTATAAATGGTACTCTTAAAATTATAGTTAATAAATATTGATAATAAATTCTACCAATAATAAATCTTTCTTTAGACCAACATACTATATACATAAATAATTTCAAAATTATCACATATTTATTACTATAAATCTATATTCTAGCCAAAAAATAATCTTTCTTTGGGCCGATTATTTTTCACATAGACTTAAATAAATTTTTAGTATTATTCAATTAATTTTAAAATTAATTAAATTAATCTAATAAAGGTCACTTTGGTAACATATTATTTCAATTTAATCTAACTTTGAATTAATGAATAATTATTTTAAATGAGAAATATTTAATTGATCAATATATTGAATAAATAAAATTAATTCAATCATTCATCAACTTTTCTCTATAGAAAAATATGCATCACAATGTACTTAAATTTAATTAATTCCATGAATTAACTTTAATATGGAGAAAAATTTAGTTAAAAAAATCACTAAATTAACTCTAATCAAGCAATAAGCATTTGTCAAATACAGTTAATTTGATTTTAACATGCCATTAATGCATCATTATGAAAAAAATTTCATTAAATCTATTTATGCTTGCAAATAAAAGCATCGAAATTATACTTTGAATATACACCAAATTCAAATAACATTAATGCAACCATTCAAATAACCATAATTTTTCTAATGGTTGCGTCTTTTGAAGAAGTAATTCATTGGATTGCCTGCATCCATTAAAAAAAAAATTGTGGAAGAAGACAACGCAAGGAAGAAGAATTATACAGTGAAGGAAATGTTTTGAATTTAGATTTAGCACCTTCTTTTATTTTCTAAGATAGTAACAAAATAGTTTTGAAGATTTTGACAATTACTTTACGCCGAAAACCAAAATTTTTCAAATGAAAACTATTATAAAATGAAGATTTCTTTTGACCAAAAAACTCAAATAATCAGTAACATGATCACACAAAAAATCATTTCTCATTGATTCAACATGATAACTGGGCTCTAATACTGATACATCCTCAAAAAATTATCTTGATCGGGTACGAATCTCGAGGCAAAATCAAGTGGGAAACTTCCAAAATTAAAATTGGAACCATCCGAACTACGATTTCAGCAAACTTGCAGTCGAACTGAATGTCTCGGAAATATGAACTCAACGATACCAAATTCAACTCAATCCGAGCCCAAATTGGTCGAAATCAAGGGTCTGAAGTGCTGTTGGAAAGTTCAAACCATAATTTGGATTACCAAACGGTCTCCAAATATAACGTGCTTATAGTCGAATCGAGCGTCTCGACAAGACAAATCCAACGAGCCTAAGATCACCAAAATCTGATATCTCTAAGTCCTCCAAATATCTAGCAAACGGTCCATGATCAAGGGATTCAACATTGGCCGTCCATTCAAACCACTCCCTAACTACCATTGATCTTCCTCCTACTTACGGGCCATGCCACTCCCACAAATCTATAAATAGAGCCCCCTCTCCTCTTGAAAAAGGGACCTAATCCTAAGGAGAAAAGAGAGAGCTCTTGCCTCCTTGCTCCTCCTTGACCACCGCCGGAATTCCGCCGGACCACCACCTGAGGCCTTGCATTTCGTCGGACCACCACCTGAGGCACTGCACTTCGTTGAACCACCACATGAGGCCCTGCACTTCGTCAGACCACCACCTGAGGCCCTGCACTTCGCCAAACCACCACCTGAGGCCCTGCACTTCGCCGGACCACCACCTGAGGCCCTGCACTTCGCCGGACAACCACCTGAGGCCCTGCACTTCGCCGGACCACCACCTGAGGCCTTGCACTTCGCCAAACCACCACCTGAGGCCCTGCCCTTCGCCGAACCACCACCTGAGGCTCTGCTCTTCGCCGTACCACCACCTGAGGCCCTGCACTTCGTCGGACCACCACCGGAGGCCCTGTACTTCACTGAACCACCACCTGAGGCCCTGTACTTCGTCGGACCACCACCAGAGGCCCTGCACTTCACCGGACCACCACCTGAGGCCCTGCACTTTGCGGGACCACCACCTGAGGCCCTGCACTTCGCCGGACCACCACCTGAGGCCCTGCACTTCGCCGAACCACCAGCTGAGGCCCTGCGCTTCACCGGACCACCACCTGAGGCTCTGCGCTTCGCCGGACCACCACCTGAGGCCCTGCACTTCACACGAACCACCACCTGAGGCCTTGCTCTTCGCAGGACCACCACCTGAGGCCCTGCACTTCGCCGGACCACCACCTAATGCCTTGCACTCTACTGGACCACCACCTGACGCCTAGACATCTACCTGATCAGATTACAGTCCTTCTGACCTCTGTTGCCCGACCAACTAAGGTCCTCCTGACATCTATCACCAGACTACGGTCTTTTTGACCTCCAACGTCAGCCGACTATGGTCCTTCTGACCTCCGTCGCCTGACCAACTAAGGTCCTCCTGACCTCTGTCACCAGACTACGGTCTTTCTGACCTCCAAAGCCAGCCAACTACGAACCTTCTGACCTCCGTCGCCCGACCAACTAAAGTCGTCCTGACCTCTGTCACCAGAATACGATCTTTCTGACCTCCAACGCCAGCCGACTACGGTCCTTCTGACCTCCGTCGCCCGATCAACTAAGGTCCTTCTGACCTCTGTCACCAGACTACGGTCTTTCTGACCTCCAATGCCAATCGACTACGGTCCTTCCGACCTCCATCGCCCAAGCAACTAAAGTCCTCCTAACCTCTGTCATTAGACTACGATCTTCCTGACTTACAACGTCTGTCAACTACGGTCCTTCCGACCTCCATCACCAGACAACGGTCTTTCTGACCTCGGTCTCCCGCCAACTACGGTCCTTCCGACCTCCGTTGCCTGCCAACTATGGTCAGCCGATCCAATAAACATGTATATATTGATTCCCACCATGTAATGCACTCTATATGATGTATATTGGCCATATCAGGCTAAGTCCTTCCCCCAAAAAGGAGGGCCTCATTTGTAATCAACTGCAAATACTAGTGGATTCATTCAAACTGGGCCAGGCCCCGTGGTTTTTCACCCTTTCAGGGGTTTTCACGTAAAAACTCTGGTGTCTCTTATGAGTACTACACCCTCTCTCTTTCATCTGATTGTGTTCTGGATCTTCGTACAATGCTAAGACACTAAGCTTTATATTTCTCTACTGCCGTGAATACTCCAGGACGCAACAAATACCATTTGTAAGATTCAATGGAGATGAAAAATGATTTTCATTATTTTTGAATTACATGTCAAATCATCAAAAAAATTAATTAAAACGTACTTGAATCCATTGAAAATGCAGAATTGAGATTACGAGGTTTTCAGTCTTCCACATTTGAAGCTTCTTCTTTTCACTCAAGATGGGAAAATGAGGGAAATGAAAACTTCACCGCTTAAACTGGGAACCACGACCCTTTTATACTTTAAATATATTTATTTTATTTCAGCTCATCATTAAAATTAAATAAATACTTGGCCTCTACAGAATATTTAATTCGATACAAATTTAATTGAGATGCCGCATAAGCCAAATAATAATTTATTTCTTAAATAGATCACGAATTTAATCGGCTCAATTTTATATAGCAACTAATGTATAATATTTAATTTATATGTATAAATATATGAGCCAACATATAGAAGTTTTCTAACAGCTTAAACTATGTGAAGATACAGCATTGAAACTCTTATGGATCTATAAACTGAATGTTGATAGG
Source organism: Dendrobium chrysotoxum (assembly GCA_019925795.1). NCBI lineage: Eukaryota > Viridiplantae > Streptophyta > Magnoliopsida > Asparagales > Orchidaceae > Dendrobium > Dendrobium chrysotoxum. The sequence goes on from CM034314.1 coordinate 70,865,578, forward strand.
AGCAAGAAGAGTAGAAAATTTGCAACATATACCAAACCAGCAAGCAAATATTGCAGGCAGGTGTTTAATCAAAGAAAGAAAACTACACAGCATGAAGTTCATGCAACTTCTGGAAGCGCAGTAGAAGAAACTCATAGGACATTGAGAGTATCTCAGCTTTATTTAAACAATTTAGGCTTCATTTGGGACGGCTTTTGTATTGCTTCTTAAAGCAACTTTCTAGTATAAAATTTTAATTTTTAAACTAGAAAGCTGCTTTAAGAAGCAGTAAGAAAGCCGTCCCAAACCAACCCTTAGGTTTCGTTTAGGACGGCTTTTTTACTGCTTCTTAAAGTAGCTTTCTAATACAAAAATTTTAATTTTTATACTATAAAGTTGTATTAAGAAGCAATAAAAAAGCTGTTCCAAACGAAGCCTAAATTCCGCAATCCATGATCTTCTATTCAAGGTTTAAAAGACCAGCTTCTTCATAGTATTGAACTGAGTCAGAAATGGCCTCCTTTAATGTCCTGTGCTTCCAACCAATCTTCCTCAATTTCTCCGAACTCATATGTAAATCTATACCCAGCCCACGGAAACTGTCATTTAATAACAAGGCGTCAGATTAACAATGCATGAAGAAATAGAAAGGATGGTAATATATGTAATTATCCCGCATCAAGATAACGGCAAGTCTTACTTTTCAGGGTATTTAAAACCAGGAAATATGTTCTTCAACATGTCGAAGAGGTCACCAATTTGAATCGGTTCAAGCGTGCAAATATAACGCCCAGATGCCTCATGCTTCTCATATATCATAAGCGCAGCATCAACTACGTCTCTAACATCGACAAAATGCCAGTTACTATCTTTCTCTATAAGGTCACTGGATCCTATACAAGTTGTTGATAAATCTTTCCACTGTTATTAATTATAAGATGGATAGTTTAAGGTTTTATAGGTAAGGAAACTAAACCAGGCTACTTGGTTATTGGTATCGTACAGAAGTGGACCTTTCAAAACGTCGAGGAGCATCAAGCTGCTAACATTCACAGTTGATTGCAGTAGAGGTCCAATAACTATACTTGGACAGAGAGTGACCACATCAAGCCCATTTTCCTGAGCATGTCTGAAGGCCTCCTTCTCTGCCATTGTCTTGGAAAGGGAATACCAATGCTGGCAACATCATGAACAAGAATTCTACGTTGTAAACATTTTAGATGATTTAAATAATTAAAGTGAAGGCAGTTCATTGATTGGTAATGTCCCAAGCAATGGCTACAACTGCACTTCTGGTGTGAGGTCTATTTAAGAGAGTATAAGATTTTACATTACCAATATAAAAACACTAACTAAGCCTATATCTTAAGCCTTCTTCTTTTAACTGTCTATGTGATCCGGGTCAAACACTTCTAATTTGCTTCACATTTTCAAGGCCTTCATCACAAAGGTAGCAATTTCAGCCTTCCTCACTCCTATTCAAGGACATTTCTTTTCTCTGAGCACAATTTTGGCAAGGAAACAAATGGTTTAATCTCAGGCATTGCAGCATTTAGAAAGGCAAAACTCTGCATCATCCTCTACTAATGGCTTAACAGTTGACAATAAATATGAAGGCAATCTTAACAAAAAAAAAAAGAAACAACATAGAAAAAAGTTTATAGCTGAATGCCAATATATTCTTGTTGCATGTTGGACATGATTAATGCGGTGGGTTTGTTCATTGAGTTGCCATCTTACCACAAATCAGCAAATGATGTTAGTTTGCCGTAAGGTATTTGCTCTCAAGAGTTCTTTGATTCCCAAGCTAGTTCTTTCACCTAAAAATAATTTATTCTATCTAAACTAGAAGGGAGAACTCCCAGAGAATCAAGTTCCTAGTTCTTTCCTGAGGCAAGGGCTCATTTGGTCTCTCGAAGCTAGAAAACTCATTTTGAAGTGTTGAAATTTGCTAAATCTAACATCTGGCAAGACGTAGTTAGAAACAAACATTAATGTCAAACGCAACAAACCTCCTCAAAATTCGTTACCATGTAATGATATTAATTTTACATGCAAGTGGTTAAAATCATCATTTTCAAAGACATGTTTCGAATACACAAGAAAGTAAATGAGCCCTAAGAATAAAATTCAAAACTGAATGCCTTTACTAAATTCAAATGCTCAGTAGTCATATATATAGCTCGCAAGAGCACTATAAACATTGTACAAGATGGTTGCAATATAATCCTGTCAGACATCTGGGATCGCACCATGTTAACTTTAAATGTCATACAAGAACCATAATTGATTGATGTGGCCTTTGAGCATTCTAAGTTTAATGCATTGGTTAGATCATATGCGGGTAATTTAATTCGAAAATGAGACTTTAATTTAACTTTTAAACCCCATGCAAATTTTAAATGAAAGAGTGATTACACATTTTTTAAATTTGATTTAATTCATTTTTAATATGTGTAGCATTCTTGGGCCATATAATTAAGGGTTGATATATTGGTCATAGCACATGCTAGCATTTTATTTTAAAATTAAATTTTAATTTAACTTATTTTTGACCCCACACAGCATTCTCAAACTTTGTATTTGAGAATACGTTTGCCTGAGCACATTCAAGGATTATATATTTAAAAATAAAATTTTAGTTTAACTTATGACCCTGCATAACATTTTTTGCATAACATTTTCAAACTTTGTATTCGAGGGTTTAGTAAATTTGACGGAATGCATGCGGGTTATTTAAATTTTCTTTTAAGTGTCGTGCATTGCATTTGCGCGATGCACTTGAACAGTGCATTTGCGTGCTTTCAATATATTTACATACTTTGTGTTGCATTCGTGCGATGCACTTGCACATTTTTAATACATTTGCATAGTATATTCACATGCTTTCAATATATATTATTCACTATTTTTATATTAAAAAAATAGTTCGTATTTTGGGATAACTAAATGCTTTTTGAGGAAGGTAAGCACTTCTCAATGTAATGACACACATCTCAGGGTGGTAACATATTTCTCAAGACTATTACATACTTCTTGGGTTGGTAATATGCTTCCTGAGGCTACCACATACTTGTCAAGTAGTAGCACAGTTCTTGGAGTTGTAGCATGCTTCTTGGGACAATAACACACTTCTTGAGGTAATAACATACTTCTCAAGGCTGTTGCTCATTTTTTGAGACAATTGTAAGCCTTCTAAGGCTATTGCACTCTTCTTAAGATAATGACATGCTACTTGGAGTAATATTATGCTTCTCAAGGTGATTAACACACTTATCGAGGTGATATGCTTTAATTTGAAAATTACATTTTGATGCTTGCAAGATTTTTTAAAATATTCATATTTAATTTTATGTGCGGGCGTTTATTATTAAAACACACTTAAAGTTTCATTTTAAAATTTAAAAAAGACATTATGTCCACTTATGTATTTATTACGAATCCTGTGAAGCGAAAGTTGTATTAGATTTTATTTTATATTCCCTTATCTTCTAAGGAAGGCGAGGTTTGTTCGTATTGCATTATATTAATGTGAGCAAGACTCACATGACATTTTTTTCTTTCAAGAAAAGGATTGAGTTGGTCCCTAAATTTTTTTTTAAGGACTAAAATATTTCCCAACTATATAAAAGTACTAATTCAATCCCTTGAATTTTTTAAATATGGACTAAATTAGTCCTTCTGTGAGATCATTTAAGTCCCTAAAAAAATTAAAGGACTAAAATGAGACTTTAAATAGTCAGGATCATTTTAGTCTTTTTTAAAAAGTCGGGAACATTTTGGTCATTATCACTTTTTCTTTCTCCATATAGAAAAGCTATTTGTTTCATTTTCATTCCAACCTGAGTTTATCGAGTGGGTTCCTAGAGGTTGCAAACATTCTTAGTAGAGCTGTGAAGTTCTGTGCTCAAGCAAGCTTTTCAACTTCATTAAAAGTTCTCTATAAGTTCAATTTTAAGCGTGAGTCTTATTCTCATTTTGCAAATTTTATATTCAACTATATTTTGTTTAAATATGCCATTTAAATTTATGTCCCTTATTTGCTAGTTCAGTTTATATTTCAGCAATCTTCCAACGTCTTTCCCACATAGGGAGACATCATTGAGAGTACTAGGTATGCCCATCACACCAAGAAAATTATGTATAACCAGTGTCGTGAAACACCGTGGCCAATCTTTTATCCCCAACACTTAGAAAAGCGTGTATGGGTCTTCATGTAAGACTCCCAATTTTTCATCACCACATCAAGAGAAATGTGGACATGCACTTAAAATTTTTCTTTTATGTTGTGTTAAGAAAAGAGTATACAAGACTTACCTTACACAAGTCACAAACATCACTTATGAGTTCTCCACACCGTAGTAAGGAAAACGCCTACGGTTTCACTCATTGCGTTGAGCATGTCGTGTTCGAGATTTTTGGAGTTTTTTTAATTTGTGAATTTATTGCTTTGCGTGCATGGCAGACGACAACAACGATGGTGAAATTGCAAGACGACGAGGCAAAAACATATATATAATTTTTCTCTTTGTTTTACTAATTTTTTATTTTTATTTTTTGTTATCTATTTTCTAGGGACAGGAGGGAGAGGGAGAGGGAGAAAAAGAGTGAGAGGGGGAGTTAGGGAGAGAATTGGGGGGGGGGGGGGTGGGAATCTGATGGTTTGAAGGCTGATGACAGACTTGATGGTGAGAGTTCGTCAGAATCGATAGTTTAGAGATGTGAGATAGTGGTTGCAGGTTGGGGAGTGTGGATGAGGTGTTGAGTACAGATGTGCCAGAGGGAGGTGGTCATTTGGATAGCCAAAAGAGGAATATATAAGGGGAGCAACTAGAGAGGAGACTTGCCAGTGCTGGAAAAGCGGTGGCAAGGTGGATGGAGGTTGGAACTGAGGAGCAAGAGGGTCGCGTGGAGCCCATTTTGCAAGAGAGAGAGAGAGGCGAGTTGGGGAGATGTTGGCTATGACAGGCAGCTGGGTTTGCCGAAGGAGTCAGAGAGGACGATGGTGGCACCGATGGCAGGGCTTGTCCGATGAGTGTGGGCTTACTGGCTGGTGGAACACACTGGGTGAGGAAACCTGGGGTAGTGCTTGTAGGCAATTACGGCTCTCGAGTAGGGTGTGTGCGCAGAGAGGGTGGTGAGTAAGGCAAAGACTCATCCGGCATGGGTGCGACTAACTTGTTGAATGTTGGGTGGGAGAAGAGCAGATTAAATTGGGTGCCTAAGTGGTTTGTCTCACTCAAACTCAACAAAGAGGGAAAGAAGTGACGAATAGAATAAAGAGAGTGCCAATAAGAAAAATAGGATTGGAATTAAATTTTTTTATTATTTTAGGATCATTATTTTTATTTTGTTATCTGGGTGTGACAGAAAAATTTCGCCCATGTAACAACGCAAGCAACATGGGTGTCATTTTCAAGTAATTTCAACATTCTGGACACATCAGTATTATCCAATTTATGAATGGAAGACTTTAAGGTGACTTCACAAAATCTTGCAAATGTAGATCATCATTTTTGTTGTTGTTCAATCAGGTCTCATGTGAGTGGTTTTTTTTTGGGTAAATTTGACATCCTGAACACATCTACACAATCTGCTTCGCAGATGGATGATTTTTGAGTTATTTTAGTCCCAGTCGAGATGTTTTAAACTTGTTTGATTAATGTCACTTTAGTTAGTTGTTGTTCTCGTCACACATGCTTGAATCAATTGTGAAACATATGCATGGGTTATCATACATCTAAAAATTCATAGTTGGAGAATTTGATTTATGAGAATAGTATATACACCCCAAAGGTGGTTTTTACTTTTTCCTTTCATGTTTATTGACAATATTTGTTATAAATGTGTTGATCTCTGTAAATAAAAATAAAATCAAAATGATTACCTGCTACAGTACCTACCCATGCCGCCTGCTACAGTAGTGCCCATTCCCTGTGCGAACGGCGCCGTTGCAGTCCTCAATCGCGAGCTTTGTCCCGACTCGACTCCAGCTTACTTTAAAAGGAGGCCAAACGAAGCCTTCCGGTCATTCAGTTCTTCCACGCGAGAACTCCAAATCGCACTCCTCTTCCCACACGCAAAACCTCCCTCGGTTCCTCTGTTGCTGTTCGACTTCATCCCTTCCACGACCTTCCTCCGCCGCTGCCCTGTTCGCAAGACCGCACGGAGAGAGAGAGAGAGAGAGAGAGAGAGAGAGAGAGAGAGAGAGGGAGAGAGCTCTTACCAGTAGCCGGACCCTAGGTTGCCTCCAACCTCCTTCCCTCTGCCCTAGCCGAACCCCATCTTAACCGAGAGCTATACCCGACGCCAATCCAGCCTCTTCCGCCCCCCTTTGTGGCTGCTCGACTTCGCTCCCCCTCCGACTTTCCCTTCCTTTGAATCGGAAGTTACGACATTTCGGGATCGGAAGCAACAATAGGAGCTTGCTGGCTGGGAAGGTAATTTCTCCCCTTTCGCGTGCTCTCCCGGCCAAATCCCGTAAATCCACCGAATGAGAGAGAGGAGAGGGATTTATTTTATTATTATTAATATTATTATTATATATTATTAAATATAATTATTAATTAGTTATAATTAATTTATTAATTATAATTATTAATTGATTATAATTAATTTATTAATTATAAATATTTATAATTAATTATATTTAATAAATTAGTTATAATTAATTATTAATTAGTAATTAATTATTAATTATAACTATTTGATTAATTATAATTTTAATTAATTATAGTTAATCATTAATTAATGATAATAATTAATTAACTAATCATAATTAATTAATAAATATAATTACTTAATTAATTATAAGTGATCATAATTAATTATGGTTAATTAATAATTAATTATAATTATAATTAATTAATTGATTATACTTTATTAATTATTCATACACGCTTTTATTAGCGTGGTGGGATGGCCCAGTTTTTCGTAGTTTCCCTAAACATGGGAGACGCCGGGAGGCTGCCGAAATTTCGGGTGATCATATGACTACACTTGGACCTTATTTAGACAATCAAAGGACTCAATCTGAACAATGAAATGAATATAAAATCAAACCTAAATCAAGCTTAATCAAATGAGATTGAAAAGGGACGAAACTTGAACTATAATTTGAAGCTTGAAATGAGAGCTTGGAAGTTTGAACTCAAGACAAAATTTGATTTGGATCAAAGGAGGCTTGGACTTGACATGAACATCAAATGAATAGAAGTTGAAAAGAACTCAAACTTAAATAAGCTTTATAGAACTTAAATTTGAATGAAATGAATTTGAACCAAGCACAAAATGATTTGAACTTGGACTTGAGTTAGGTCAGGTACAGAGGACTCAAGCTTGAACAGACTACAAAGGATATAGGTTTGACATCAAACACTCGACAAAAGATTGAACTCAAACAAGAACTCGATTCGAGTATTAAGCATGACTTGATTATTTGAACTCAAGCGAAGATTTGAGTTGGACCACAAAGGATTTGAATCAAAGTTCAGCCAAGAACAACTTGATTTTGGACAAAATGACACGAACTTGAACATCAGGGAACTTAATTTGGATTCAAAATAAAATAAAAGAATTGATTTGAACTTGCAAAAGGACTACAGGGGACTCGTGGAGGAGGATATCTGAGCATAATCAACATGCAAGCAAGAATCAAGAGGAAATGCAATGAATATGAACTTAGCTCAAAGTGAACATAACTAAGACAAATGATCAATAAGGAAATTCATTTGAAGTACAATCTTCCCAATGAAATATTGGATATGTGTATGCAAAATTGTGGACCAAGAGATTATCATGCTATCATTCATATTCAATGAGAATACGAAGCATGAATGTATATCTCCAATAAGAAACACGATCTAATCGTAAATGACAATTAAAGTGCAAGCGCCAATAGGTGATAATCCACCTACAACTGTATGCAAGGGAGTCCACAACTTAAGTGACCATATGCAACATAGAATGAATATGATAGTTCACTAGAAAGGCTCCTAATGAATATGCTAATTCACTAGAGGAATGACGCAAGCAATATAGAACCTATAACGTTCATGTCAAGTTATCTCATGAGTCTACTTGAACGAATTTGAAAGTATTGAGGAAATGAGTCATTAGTGAATGTGATCACACATCATAGCTAATGTCAAGGTACAAGTAAATGTACTTGGTCCTCACAATCAAGTATTATTCAGCTGCAAGCAAATATATAGAATCCCAAGTGAATCATACCGATCAATATGCTATGACACTCCCATGATTGACAACATTCCAGTATCAACCAAATGCAATAAAGATCCATAAACAAAGAGGGATCAAATTGTAGTAAGGGCAAACATCCACATGAAACTGCAAGGAGCCTGCCATGCGTATAATAGTTAATTCATGAGTGGAAGATCTGTAATACGTACAAGTCCCCTACGAATACAGATTCACATACCACGTGCCATCTGTGGGTAGATGCAGAAAGACTTTAGTAAATGCAATATCCTGAAGTTAATTCCAATCTATGAATGAAAACATCTGCCTGCCTTTAAGCAGCAGTAGTGGAGATCGTATAACGCAACGCCACCGGATCTGCAACATCCGTACAAGCAGACAGAAGGCGTTTATAAATATTCTAAAAGTACCCCCGCATATGTGCACCTTAATTTGTATACACATAGGAACACAAAAGGGATAAATACAGGCATAACCCGCATGGGCCCCGGCGAGCGTGTTATTGGTACACATGTGACGTCTAGGGATGCTGCGCGATTCAACAAATAAACCTGAGTTCGAGCCCAATCCTCTAATACAAGTGGATAGGAATCGACACGGCTCAAACTATACAACAAATATTCAGTCACGATGGTGACTGAAATATTTATTTTACAGTTCATATTAGGCCTTCAAAGCCTCTAACAAAAGAAATTCATTCAAAAAGGTCTAAAGCCTACGAAATCTATAAACCCGATCCTCTATCGATAGCCCGATAAAGTCGACAAGGTTCAACCCATAAATACAAATGACCACATTATACCCCGATGATGGCCATATTGAATGCAAATATTAACCGGAGGGGTCCACACAGATCATTTCAAATACCACTCAAATACCCAAAAACTCCAAAACTCCACAAAAATTCCCAAAATTCAAAATCTCCAAAAAATGTCAAAAATTCCAAAAGTCTATAATATTTGAAATTGAAACTAAATCATCAATCACTTAGAGCATAAAACCCATCCACTCTTCGCAACAGTTTGTTGAGGTGGACAAATCTGGAAATAACTGCAGCTCACAAAGAGCTAATGCCTGGTCGAAATTATCACTAGGATCCATTCTCAAACAATATCTTGCCAGCAAGGACGTGGTACGAGTCCTCTAACCGGCAATTTCACCACCAAATGGCACTGCAGGATAAATGGTTATGACTCGGGGCCCTCTGAACCAGGTGGTTGCCGTCAAATGACACCATTATATTATGGTTATGGCCAGAGCCCGTATGCTCCCCAATGGCATCAAATCCTTGAGATATGAATCAATAGGATATAATCGATAGGGCACAAAGCTCTCTGTTAGCTAAGGTGGATTCAAATTTGTCCCCTTAGACAAACACTCCCCCCAGGTCTATAAGGTATCCTTGGAAGAATCAACCCATGGCTGCCGATAAGGATCCTTCTGTAAGGTTGGGTCGACTACCTCCTCTGACTAAGTAGACCAGGGATCACGATGGCCCGGGATGACGGAACCATGGGATCTTGATCGGGTCCATCATCCATTCCCCCACCATCCGCTTTAAGTACAAGATGGTGCAATTTCTAATTTTAAATATTAAATCTCCAAATCTTCTAATCTTCTAAATTCTCAAATACTTCAATCCTATGCTGCTATTATATGTCAAATACGTATCTCTATGTATCTGATCGACGACTAGCCTTAATCGAAAGTTCTCTCTCGTTATCGGGAGGGGTAATTAACTATAGGGGCTTGCGCCTATAGGAAACCAGAACTCAGATCATAAAGTCCTCGCAAAATGAGGGCGAAATCTCTGGGTAGTGTCTTATCTACAATCCATCTGCCTTCCCAAAATTTACCCCGGAACTTAAATCCGTTAAAACTCCCCCCGAAGAAAGCAACAGCGGGGGGAGGCCGGGGCCGAATTTTCGGAGCCCACAGATTTCTGGCGACTCCGCTGGGGATTGATTTCTCTTTCCATCTTTGGCTAGCCTCTAAGTACCATCGTAGCAGCAAAACCTACATGTCCTAAAATTTCAAAATTTTTAAAAAGATCTTTTAAAGAATCAAAATTTCTGAATATTCTAAGAATGATCATTTAACCAATTCATTAAGATAACGAATTCAGTAGTATTTTAAATTTATATTATTTTAATTTGCTTGCTAATGTTATCTGTTTTTAGTTTCTATTCTATGCAAGTATCTGCATTTTTGAAAGTGTGGGATGATGGATCAGACTCTGATTACTAACCCTTACCTTTCATTTATGCAGATGGATCTACAGCATGCACCAATGACTGTCCAGCTGGGACAAGGAGCCAGGATCCAACTGGCGAATGCTATCATCGAGACAGGGAATGCTGGAGCTACCATCCAGTTTGGTAGCGTTGACTTCCCTGCCTTTGTTGAAAGGACTACCGCCATTCCTACGAATGGCAGAAATGTTGATGGGTCTACTAGGAGGCCCCACCCTACTGAAATTGCTACCCGTCGTGTGCATCTGCCGGCACAACGACTTACTACTGAGAACCCTCGTAGGAGGATCTCTGTGTTTGAATGGCTGTCACAGCCAGAAATCCCGGCCACCAAGAGGGTTGTAGCCGGAGGAAGGATCTCCGTGGTGACTGCAAACACTACACCTCTGCGAACAGGATTATCTGCACCCAGGAACAACATTGCTAAAGCTTCCTCATATGGAGGAAGGCTCACTAGGAGGCAAAGGAGGAAGAAGAACGCTGAGCTTCGGGCTCAACAACAACTCCCTGTCCATCCCTCCAATCTACCGGCCCAAGAGCCCGAAGCTATAATTCCTACCCAGAACGAGTTTGCAAATCTGAAATGGGTAAAGAGAAACAGCTCAAATGGGGAGCTGAAGAAGTCTTTATGGCATCAACGGCCTGAGGTCCCAGCTCCTCCAAGAAAGAAAGAACCTGAAACTCTCTCAGCCTGGGTCTACAGGGTCCTGAAAACTGTGAAAGAGAGAGGATTGAATAAGAGAAAATATCAGCATCCACTAATGGTCGAGACCAGAAGGACCCCGCCAAGAGAACGTCTGTCTCTTGCAATGAAAAAAAGAGAAAGAAGATCTGCCCCGTGCGGTGAACATCGGGGTGTGACACCTGAAAGGTCCCGGTGGAAGGGAAAGCATATATGGAGGCCAAGGTCTCGTAGAGAAGAAGAGAATAGAAGAAAAGGGACTGACCCAGGTGTGACATCCGGTACAGCTTCCCGGAGATTCACCCCCGTCAGTAAACAACATCAGAAATGGGTCCAGAAGAAGAGCCATCATGATGACATCCCTTCCGACGGTCGACACCTTGGAGAATCCTCTAGGGGATCCCGTCGCGCACTAACTCCTCCCAAGAATGAATCCAACTTTGATCGCAGCCCGCAGATCGAAGAGATCTTCCTACCAAGCCAAGAACCGGAGATCCAGTGGCGCCGCCACTCGAAGATCCGAGTACTAGAAGAGGAAGGAGGAGATATTGAGGAAGAATATATAGAAGATATTGAAGAAGAAAATATAGAAGAATGTATTGAAGAAAACTTAGAAGATGTAAATAACACCTTAGACATGGAAGTGATCTATATGGTGAGGCATATCAATGTCGATGATGAGGCCTACTACGATGACGGTGAAGACGATAATCGTTGGCAACCGCCAGTTTGGCAAGTGTATAGATGTCATCATGAAGCCGGGTCCACCACTGGCGGAGGTAGTCATTTCCAAGGAGAGGACGAAGTTGAGGAAGTAGAAGAAAATCCCCCTGATGCTGAAAACATCACACTCGCTGATATGCGTCGATAGATGAGATGGCAGATGAGAGCCAAAGACAGAGAAATCTCTCAGTTGAATGAAAAGATGATGGAGATGATGACTCAAATGACAATGATGATGCAGATGATGCAAAGAAATATTGCAGTTGGTTCTATGCCCAATCCTCCCCCTGATCCTCCAAACTTTCAAGCGCCGTAAGTATCAGGAGTACGTAGAGCTCCTGAAGGTGCCAATGAAGTTAATAACATCACCCGCCAACCCACTCTGCAGAATTTTGCAAGTACCTCCGAGCCTGTGACTGCTGCACAGCTCGAAGGAATCATCACCGAGAAGATCAAGGCTATCATAGCCATTGATCAAGCAGAGAAATTGGTGGGTAAGGGTCGTCCGTACCCTGCTGAACATGATTAGGTGCCATACCCAAAGGGATATTCTGTGCCAAAGTTTAACACTTTTGATGGCAATAAAAATCCTAGACAGCACCTGGCATAATTCAAGGCCTCCTGCGGGAACACTGGGGGAAATGATGCTCTACTCTTCCGATAATTCGTTAGCAGTTTGACGGCAGCTGCTTTCGAATGGTATGCTGAACTACCAAACGACTCTGTAAAGACATTTGCGGAGTTAGAAGCTATGTTCATGAAAAGGTTCGCCAATGCGACCGAGAAAATAAAGATCGCTGACCTTGCTCTGAATAAGAGAAAAAAGGAAGAATTAGTGACCAAATATATCACTCGCTGGTGTAACTTAAGCATGAAATGTGAGCAGCAGTTTGAAGAAGAGCATGCCGTATAGTTGTTAATGGGAAACATTGATGATAAAATGCAACCATTCCTGTGTATGGCTACTATCACCACATTTCAGGATTTGCTGGACAGAGTGGCAAAGTTTGAGAAACTGAATTTGTCAAAATCAAAGAATTATTCTAATAAGCCTAAAAAGGTTAAAGCCTCAGGTGCTAGAAGAGGTGAGGCTGACTCCATATTTTTCTCCACAGCTGATAAGGAGAAACAGGTGGTGTATAATATAAACAAAGGCAAGCAGCCGATGCAATATCAAGAAAAATCTAAGCAAGCCTACAACCCTAACCCCCAGCCGAAGCTGATACTCGGGGGTAATGACAAACCATGAACTTATCAGGATGGTGGAGAACGCCTGCGACAAACAACGGGAACTAGTGATCGAACGTTCCCCTCCCTCAAAGATAAAATGAATAAAGAATATTCATTTAAAAGGGAGAGCGTCGCCAAGTTATTTCGACAGGCACTGAAAGCGGGCTTAGAACTGCTTGAATGCAAGAGGCTCGAGGAGTCGAAGCATAGTGGCGACCCAAACTACTGCCCATATCATCGGGTAATGAGTCATCCAATTGAAGATTATTATGTCTTCAAAGATTGGCTTGAAAGAAAATATCAAAGAGGAGAGCTCATATTGTCCGACAATGTGCTGACTCATCTCAGAAAAGAATCAACTCGGGTAGTTACGACTTCCTCCATACCCCCGATTAAAGAAAGAAAAAATGAAAAGAAGCCAGCTCAAGGATAGCAGTGGGAGACTGCGGTCTCCAATAAAACTATGAAAATGCTGAAACAGCTCGAAGAAGTTCCTAGTATAAAATGAAAATCTCCTATGGAGCCAGTGTTAAATCTGAAGGCATTGCTTGTGGCACAAGCATCTGCTTCTAAATAGTTTCCCAACCAAGCCAGTCCTTCAGAATTTGTAAAGGCAAAGTCCAAGAAGAAGATCAAGTTGAAGAAGCTTAAAGAGAAAAAAATTACAACTCAAAGGGTCATTGACAGTTTGGATGAATATTATCAGACTACGAGACGCCCTATTAAGCTTGTTGATTTCATGTCAAAGTTTAAAATAGAAGAAGCTGAGGAAGATAATGAAGACCCTCTTCCGATAGAAGTATGTCGGGTTATTTCGGTGGCGTCAAATATATTGACAAAAGAAGAATGTACTGAAGATATATCATCTGAATACTGTATGATGGTATCGCCAATGGATTACAGTTCAGAGGAGGATCTATATTTTTAAAAGAAAAATGAATCGGACCCCGACATATCGTCGCAAATGGGACACGTAAATCTGGGTGGCGATTCTGAATCAACAGGCGAATCTCTAGATGCGACGATGGCAGACTCTGAAGAAAATGCACCGTCAAGCGAGTCTGAATAAGAGGAGATTACTCAGGTGCAGTTGAGAAGCGGCAAAATACTTCCGTCTCCTCCAAAGAAAAGAATATCCAATAAAGATAAAGGAAAGGAAATAGTTATCAACGAAGACATTATCCCCGAGGATCCCAAGAAGAAACATACTCCAATCAAAGGGATAGATTATAATATCTTATCCCTTTTAAGAAAGATCCCTGTCCAGCTCAGCATATACGACGCTCTAGTGATGTCTAAAGATCTTCGAGAGACTTTGATTCAGGCTCTCAAAGACCCTAAAAGATACGAGGCGTATTTCGCTAAACGCAACCTAACTGAGGTCATGTAAGCTCGTAACGAACCGTTCATCACTTTCACCGAAGATGACATGATGCTCGGGACTACAGACCACAACCGACCTCTATATGTTACTGCAGAGAGTGATGATTTGGTAATCAGTCGAATTCTAATCGACCCTAGGTCCTCCATCAACCTTATGAGCTTAAAAGCACTAAGGTCATTGTGCCTCAACGTGGAGCACCTCGGGCCATATAAGCTTATGGTGCATGGTTTTAACGAGAAAGGGCAGAAAATCCTTGGATCATTTATGCTCCCTCTTGTATTTGAAGAATTTCACACAGAAGCCAAGTTCCATATAATTGATGCGGACACTTCATTCAAGGCGCTACTAAGTCGCCCCTGGTTGCATGAATACGGCGTTGTCCCGTCAACACTACACCAGTGCATGAAGTATCTCAGGGATGGAGAGGAATTCAGGATCTCTGGTGACATCCAACCCTTTGTAGTCCATGAAGCAACAGTCTATAAAGATGCGTAGTATTTCATGCCAAAAAAGCAGAGGCCGTCAAGCTCTCTAAAGGCTCAAGCATCAAACCCAGAGAGTGCAAAGTGACCTAAGCAAAACGGTGAGAAAACGCAAGTGGAGAGAAAGAAGGCAGCGCCGTCTCTTCCCAAAGAAGTTACCACTTCCACTCCTAAAGAAAGAAAACATGTACCTCACTTTGGGAGCGACACAGATGAAGATGAGGTCACCTCTAAAAAATCCCAGAGGGTATGCCATTCGACGGACGAATGTAGTAGGGAGGTCGCATATTCAAATGATGATTATGACTACGACTCTATCTACATGAACACGCCGCAAGATGTATTCTCTGGAAGAATAGATAGCCTGTCAATCTTAGACAGCGTGCTCGTAGTTACTCGCGTTCCCCTACAGTATTTCAAAGAAATAATTCCACGAGATGTGCATAAGGTTGAAGAACTTGTGACCCTTTATCTACCTCCGATCAAAAAGGAGATTGAGTCAGGGAATATATTATATTCTGTAGGAAAGCTTGAAGAAGTGAATCGTGACTTGGGCCATGTCATCGATTCTGAAGAAATATTACCTACGAGGCTACCTAGGTTTAATACCAAAGGTATTCAAAGAATGTTACGAAGCGGATCAATATTCCCACCTCCAAACGACAACTTCGTATGTGCCTAAGTCTCTGGTATGGAAGGAATCCGCATCCAATGCGGCGGAAGGATATGAATACATATAAATGTATTGGATTCGTTAGGCGAAAATACATCCGGAAGGAGACTTGCCAAGCCATCACTTACAGGGAAGTTGAATCCAATGATGGTTCTGATGAAGAAGTCTATGAAGCTGATGATTACGATGATCAACTTGTAGAGGCCAAGCCTGCACTTGAAGAGCTTGAAGATGGTGGACAGGCAACCATTATGGACGAACTAAAAGAAATTAACTTGGGAACCAAAGATGACCCTTGCCCAACCTTTATTAGTTCCCTTCTGTCAGAAGACCAAGTGGAAGAAATTAAAGAACTTCTCTGTGAATTCAGGGATTGCTTTGCCTGGACATATACCGAAATACCTGGCTTATCCCCTGATATAGCAGTTCACAGATTGGCCATCAAACCAGATATAGCACCAGTCAAACAAGCTCCAAGGAGAATAAGATTAGAGATTGAAGAACAGGTGATTGCAGAAACAAAGAAACTCATAGAGGCGGGCTTCATCCGAGAAGAAAAATACGCCGACTGGATCGCCAACATTGTCCCCATAAAGAAGAAGAACGGTCAGATACGTATCTGTATTGACTTTCGGGACCTCAATAAGGCGTGCCCAAAAGATGATTTTCTGCTGCCTGTATCCAAACTCCTGGTAGACAACACGTTAAACTATGACATGTTCTCGTTTATGGATGGATCATCAGGATACAATCATATCAAAATGGCGCCCGAAGATGAAAAGCATACATCATTCAGAACGACCATATCTTTGATGAATTAATACACCAGAAGGTTGAGTGCTATGTAGACGACTTGGTCGTTAAAAGTATGGACCGAAAAATTATTTAAACGACCTAAGGATTATATTTGAAAGAATCAAGAAATTTGACTTGAAGATGAATCCCCTTAAGTGTACCTTCGGGGTCTCCTCTAGTAAATTTCTTGGCTATGTCGTTCGTCATCGAGGCATAGAAGTTGATCCCAATAAAATCAAGGTGATTATAGAGATGCCACCGCCAAGCCTTCGTCAACTCCGCTCCTTGCAAGGGCAACTGGTTTTCATTCGACGATTCATATCGAATATGTCGAGTAGGTGCCAGCCATTTTCAAAATTGATGAAAAAGGATGTTCGCTTCAAGTGGGATGAAGAATGTCAGGAAGCATTTGATAGTATCAAGAGATACTTGTTAAATCCGCCCATTCTCGCAGCGCCAATTCCGGGGAAGCCTCTTATACTGTATACGACAGCACTAGAAGAGTCCCTTGGAGCATTACTAGCTCAGAACAATGAGGAAGGAAAAGAAAATGCACTCTACTATATCAGTCGGAGATTAATCGGAGCATAAGTGTGATATTCTCCAATTAAGAAACATTGCCTGGCGTTGATCTTTGCAGTCTAGAAGCTCCGCCACTATATGCTCTCCCACAAAATCACCTTGATATCAAAGATCGATCCGCTGAAGTTCTTGATGACAAGACCAGCATTGATAGGTCGTTTAGCAAGGTGGGCAGTGCTATTACTGTAATTTGACATAGTGTACATGCCGCAAAAAGCAGTAAAGGGACAAGCTTTGGCAGATTTTCTCGCCGCGCATCCAATTCCAGCAGACTCCCCACTCAACGATGATTTGTTGGATGAACAAATCATGCAGGTCGAGGAAGAGGAGAAACCTCAATTTTGAGAGATGTATTTTGATGGGGCATCGTCGATCAAATCTCCCCGACCCCTAAATCTTGCGAAGGCCCAAGCCGGCATCGATCTTGTCTTCATAGAACCCGAGGGAGGTATAATGAGATTCTAGTTCAGTTTAACGGAACCTCGGACCAATAATGAAGCTGAATACGAAGCTCTAATAGCGGGACTGGAGATCGCAATTAGTGTCCAAATCATAGATCTCCAAATTTTTGGCGATTATCAACTTGTGATAAATCAAGTTCTGGGCATTTACAAGATTTGCAAACTTGAATTGGCCTATTACCACCGACGAGCTCTCGAGCTTCTAAAACAAATACCGAATGTCAGGATGACTAAAGTTCCTCGAGGACAGAATGCAAAAGTAGATTGTCTAGCTAAGCTGGCCAAGGAGCTTACAAATGAAGACAAAAGGTCACATATATTCATTGCAGTTGAAAATTGCCGGTCTTAGAGCCAGCAATCTTATAATTCCCGCAGGCAGAGGGAATACCAGGTTCAAGCCAGCAGGATGCAACCCCAATTAATCCTCAACCTCCCCAATAAATCACTACTAAAAATCAACCAGGGGAACATCAAGTAGTAAAGAGACGAAGAACCGGTAGATTCTCAGAGTCGTGGTTGGATTGCTTAGATGTTGAAGTCAAAGATGATTGGAGGCAACCATTCGTCGACTACTTCAAAGAAAGCAAACTCCCAACAGATAAATCTCTGGCTACAGAAATTAGAAAAAGAGTATTGCGATACGCATTTGTCAATGATACGCTATATTGGCGGGCTTTTGACCAGATGTGGCTACGAAGCCTAGGGACCAAAAAAGCTGATAAAGTAGTAGCAGAAGTTCATGAAGGACTCTGCGGAGCACACCAGTCAGGTCCTAAGATGGCTGCTAAAATCAAAAGAATGGGTTATTACTGGCCTACGATGGTGAGAGATTGTATCAACCACGCTAAGAGGTGCCACGAGTGTCAGATTCATGGTGATGTTATTCATCAACAGCCAAATCCTCTACACCTAACGATAGCGTCCTAGCCGTTCGAATGTTGTGGCACTGAAATAATCGGGCCAATAGATCCGCTGTCATCAGCCGGACATCGCTTCATTCTGGCAGCAAAAGATTACTTTTCTAAGTGGGCAGAAGCGGCTCCATTCAGGGAAGTTACGTCCGAGCACGTGATCAATTTCTTTGCCCACAACGTTGTCTACAGATTTGGTGTACCGCGCCGCGTAATCTCGAACAATGGCACAGCGTTCAAGAGTACAAAAATCTACAAGTTTGTAGATCGTTACAAGACTGACTGGCGGTACTCGTCTATATACAACCCAAGAGCTAATGGCTTGGCAGAGGCCTTCAACAAGACGCTGGTAAAATTATTGAAGAAGATCCTCACTAAAAATAAAAGAGAATGGCATACAAAGATGGTAGAGGTGTTATGGGCATATCGTACAACCTACAAAACACCGACCAAAGCCACTCCTTATTCATTAGTGTTCAAAGCTGAAGCAGTGCTGCCACTGGAAATAGAACTACCATCACTTCGAGTAGCAATCTAGAACAATCTCACTCAAGAGCAAAAGGCTCGGTTGAGAATGGAAGAGCTCGATGCACTCGACGAAGTCAGGTTGCAAGCTCAATAAAACTTAGAGATCTACCGAGGAAGAATGGCGAAATCATTTGATCGGATGGTACGTCCTCGGGCATTTCAAGAAAGGGAACTGGTCCTGATGCTGAGAAGGCCAATCATCCCCCATCGAAAGATTGGTGGTAAATTCATATCCAATTGGGAGGGCCCCTTTGTTATCGAAAAGGTGTATCAAGGAGGAGCCTACCAGCTTATCGATCTGCATGGTCAGAGGCCCCTGCCACCGATCAATGGCAGACACTTGAAGAAGTATCATGCATAAAATTGCTCAAAAAATGTTATGTTTAATATATTATGTGTATTTCATGCATGCTCATTAATATATACATTCTGCTCTTTTGAAATTCTCTTGTGTTGCAAGAATGCATTTCAAAATCTCTCTACAGGACATGGGGCATTTTAAATATTTATTCGGGTCGACATCGTGCCGCATGGCGAGATCCGCCAATAAATATTTAAAAAATAAAATTTTAAATTTATTATATTCTGAAATGTCCCTGCAAGACAGGAGGCATTTTAGATATTTATTCGGGTCGACATCGCGCAGCACGCCGAGATCCCCGAATAAATATTTAAAATCACTAATGCAAATATTCTTTTATATTGAAGAATACAACACATTCTTTTCAAAGTATATGCAGGTGATCTTCAAAAGATCGAGACACCACCTTCTCCAACGAACTAAGATTTCAAATGTTAGAAAAGAAGACTTTTGTGACTGCACACTCCAACAAATTGAGCCGGAACAGCTTGAAGTTTTCTAACAACTTGAAGCTTAAGGTTCGAGTGGGTGTAAGAGGTCGGATCCAACAAGCTCAAATATGGCCGGATCGCTGGTAGCTCCGTCTACTCAATACGCCATAAGAATGGCCGTAGTAGCAGAACCCCCCCACTTTGTCAACCCGTCAGTAGGGACTGTAGGAAGTACGAAGGTTAATTCGACTCGACAAGTTCAAGTGATCGTAGTCTACCAGATTCTCCTAATTGACTGGAGAATCAAGGTTCCAATGGGAAGGAGAAATCTCGAGCAACTACCGAATGTTCGTAAGCTCTAAATCTTCAGCTACAAAGGAGAACTATAAATCTACCAACTTCACTAAAATCAGCATTTGGAAGCACAATTCCCATAGCTCAAGTCTGAAGCCTGAATGGGTGTAAAAGGTCGGATCCAACAAGCCCAAATATGGCTGGATCGCTGGCAGCTCCATCTACTCAACACGCCAAAAGAAAGGCCGTAGTAGAGGAACCCCCATTTCAACAACTAGAGGACAAAGAGATGTCAAATCCCAGCTCGCCCGATCTGATGAACTCAAGTGACTCAGATTAAAGTCTCTTCAAGTGGTTAAGGATCAAGATACTACCCAAGTTTGGTACTATCAACTGAATATAAAACCTGCAAATCCTTCAACAAATCCGTAAAGCATCAAGCAAGGATCGAATGAACTTTTCTTCAACAAGTCCGCCAAAGCATAAAGCAAAGGACCGAAGAAATTATCCCAAAGTTCATGAAAAGCCTGAGGCTGAACTAAAAAGATTCTACCATCAACAAGTCCGTTATGCACAAAGCTTTGGACAGATGACGTTTTGCCAACGACCTAATACGATCCTAAGAGGGTTTAGGTCGCCGGCATCTACTCCTTCATCAAGCCCGCCGAAGCTAGAAGCAAAGGGCCGAAGGTGCAAACCACTTGACAAGTCAGTAAAGACAAATCAGGCAATTCTCCATCAATGTTCGCCGCACAAAGCATAGGGCAGAAGGAATCAAAACCTCAGGATTCAAGCTAAAGCTACCAAAAGAAGTATCCCGAATGACGTCTACAAGTGTCTCTAAAGACTAGTGGCATTTTAAATATTTATTTGGGTCGACATCGCGCTGCGTGCCAAGATCCCCAAATAAATATTTAAAATTATCTACAATACCATCAACACAACTCGAAGTATAATCACAAAAATCACAAGAGTAGAATGAAAGAGAGAGCTCATCAATAGCTGGATTTATAAAATTAACTTATTTTATTCATTCAGAGTTCATATACAAGTTTACAAATCTCATCCTTTTACAAGTTTACATCAACAGAAGAGAGAAAAATAATGCCCTTCGTAGAAGACTATAAATTTTTCTCCTAAACTATGCCTGAAGAGAAAGTCAACAACTCTGCTCTTCTCCTTTCAAAGACCAGGTACTCTATACTTCTGGAACCTACACAAAGTAACAGAAGTATCAATAGAAATAAGAGATTATGCAAGTATCTGAAAATCTACTAAAAAAGAAAAGTGTACCTGAAACCAAGGCCTCCTGTAGTAGCTCACAAACTGGTGTGTCGCTCCTCCTGGAACCTGTACAGGGCAACAAGGGTCAGTAAGCAACCAAAGAAAGAAAAAGAGCAGAACAAATAAAGTAAAAATGTACCAAAGCTGAAGCCCTCTGTAGCAGTGAACTGGATGGATCCTGCCCCTATAGTAACCTGCACAAAACATGAAGCGTTATCAGCATAATTATGAAATCATAACTGAAGACTAAGGAAACAGTGGTGCCAAAAGAAGAATAGAAAGTGACAGTGCTATATACCATCATTAGTCTACGAAGTAACACTCTAGGGATCTAAATATGAATTGTTATGTCACTATCTTATGGATCTCTTCTTGACAAAAGATAACATGTCAATCCTACTGAAGATCATAAGTGCCTCTAAAGATCTATAAAGACACAGAGATAGACTCTTGGAGATCTACAGAATGATAATCTTAGTGTGACATCCAAGCAAATTTTTGGAGATCCACTAAATAAAAACCCTTTGTGTGACATCCAGAGAAAATTTTTGGAGATCCATAAGGTCAATCAACATACAACAAACGTGATTCGCTCTAGAAGTGAACCACATTTGTTGGGCGGCATTTGTTGACCTCTGTATTTAAAAAAAAAAAAGAAAAAAAATCAAAATGATTACCTGTTACAGTACCTACCCACGCCGCCTGCTACAGTAGTGCCCATTCCCTGTGCGAATGGCACCGTTGCAGTCCTCAATCGTGAGCTTTGTCCAGACTCGACTCTAGCTTGCTTTAAAAGGAGGCCAAACAAAGCCTTCCGATCATTCAGTTCTTCCACGCGAGAACTCCAAATCGCACTCCTCTTCCCACACGCGAAACCTCCCTCGGCTCCTCTATTGCTGTTCGACTTCATCCCTTCCACGACCTTCCTCCATCGCTTCCCTGTTCGCAAGACCGTACGGAGAGAGAGAGAGAGAGAGAGAGAGAGAGAGAGAGAGAGAGAGGGAGAGAGCTCTTACCTGTAGTCGGACCCTAGGTTGCCTCCAACCTCCTTCCCTCTACCCTAGCCGAACCCCATCTCAACCGAGAGCTATACCCGACGCCAATCCAACCTCTTCCGCCCCCCTTTGTGGTTGCTCGACTTCGCTCCCCCTCTGACTTTCACTTCCTTTGAATCGGAAGTTACAACATTTTGGGATCGGAAGCAACAATAAGAGCTTGTTGGCCGTGAAGGTAATTTCTCCCCTTTCGCGTGCTCTCCCGGCCAAATCCCGTAAATCCGCTGATGAGAGAGAGGAAGGATTTAATTTATTATTATTATTATATATTATTAAATATAATTATTAATTAGTTATAATTAATTTATTAATTATAATTATTAATTAATTATAATTAATTTATTAATTATAAATATTTATAATTAATTATATTTAATAAATTAGTTATAATTAATTAATAATTAGTAATTAATTATTAATTATAATTATTTGACTAATTATAATTTTAATTAATTATAGTTAATCATTAATCAATGATAATAATTAATTAACTAATCATAATTAATTAATTAATATAATTACTTAATTAATTATAAGTGATCATAATTAATTATAGTTAATTATTAATTAATTATAATTATAATTAATTAATTGATTATACTTAATTAATTATTCATTATAATTAGTTAATTAAGTAATTATATTTGATCATAATTAATAATAAAATAAGAAATGTAAAAAGAAATGCAAAGAGGCTCTTCCCTCTTGCCTCGATCCACGTATAAACATCACCTCGACGCTTGCAAAGGTATAACCCCTAGACCCAAAACTCCGAAAACTTGCTTTTGTCGTTTGCGGCGGACCAAAAAACTGCCTATACACGCGTTTGTTCGTGGTGGGATGGGACCCCGGTGCGACGCCTACGACGAGGCGGGTAATCACCTAAAATCCCATCCTCGACGTTTGTGTCGAGCCGGCAAACCGCCTATACACGCGTTTATTCGTGTGGTGGGAAGAGAACCCGGTGCGACGCCTACGGCGAGGTGGGTAAGCCCTATGCACGCTTTTCTTAGCATGGTGGGGATAATTTTAAGTACCCAGATGCGGCTCTGTACCTGCGGGGAAACAATTGTTCTTCTTTTGAATCAGGTACGGTCGAAGACCCCATACACGCTTTTATTAGCGTGGTGGGAATGAAGACACGGCCGCGGTGTCTAAAAACACCTACAATACACGCTTTTATTAGCGTGGTGGGATGGCCCAGTTTTCCGTAGTTTCCCCTAAATAGGGGAGACGCTGGGAGGCTGCCGAAATTTCGGGTGATCATATGACTATACTTGGACCTTATTTGGACAATCAAAGGACTCAATCTGAACAATGAAATGAATATAAAATCAAACCTAAATCAAGCTTAATCAAATGAGATTGAAAAGGGACGAAACTTGAACTATAATTTGAAGCTTGAAATGAGAGCTTGGACGTTTAAACTCAAGCCAAAATTTGATTTGGATCAAAGGAGGCTTGGACTTGACATGAACATCAAATGAATGGAAGTTGAAAAGAACTCAAACTTAAAATAACCTTTATAGAACTTAAATTTGAATGAAATGAATTTGAACCAAGCACAAAATGATTTGAACTTGGACTTGAGTTAGGTCAGGTACAGAGGACTCAGGCTTGAACAGACTACAAAGGATATAGGTTTGACATCAAACACTCGACAAAAGATTGAACTCAAACAAGAACTCGATTCGAGTATTAAGCATGACTTGATTATTTGAACTCAAGCGAAGAATTGAGTTGGACCACAAAGGAATTGAATCAAAGTTCAGCCAAGAACAACTTGATTTTGGACCAAATGACACGAACTTCAACATCAGGCAACTTAATTTGGATTCAAAATAAAATAAAAGAATTGATTTGAACTTGCAAAAGGACTACAGGGGACCCGTGGAGGAGGATATCTGAGCATAATCAACATGCAAGCAAGAATCAAGAGGAAATGCAATGAATATGAACTTAACTCAAAGTGAACATAACTAAGACAAATGATCAATAAGGAAATTCATTTGAATTACAATCTTCCCAATGAAATATTGGATATGTGTATGCAAAATTGTGGACCAAGAGATTAGCATGCTATCATTCATATTCAATGAGAATAGGATGCATGAATGTATATCTCCAATAAGAAACACGATCTAATCGTAAATGACAATTAAAGTGCAAGCGTCAATAGGTGATAATCCACCTACAACTGTATGCGAGGGAGTCCACAACATAAGTGACCATATGCAACATAGAATGAATATGATAGTTCATTAGAAAGGCTCCTAATGAATATGCTGATTCACTAGAGGAATGATGCAAGCAATATAGAACCTATAACGTTCATGTCAAGTTATCTCATGAGTCTACTTGAAGGAATTTGAAAGTATTGAGGAAATGAGTCATTAGTGAATGTGATCACACATCATAACTAATGTCAAGGTACAAGTAAATGTACTTGGTCCTCACAATCAAGTATTATTCAGCTGCAAGCAAATATATATAATCCCATGTGAATCATACCGATCAATATGCTATGACACTCCCATGATTGGCAACATTCCAGTATCAACCAAATGCAATAAAGATCCATTTACAAAGAGGGATCAAATTGTAGTAAGGGAAAACATCCACATGAAACTGCAAGGAGCCTGCCATGCGTACAATGGTTAATTCATGAGTGGAAGATCTGCAATACGTACAAGTCCCCTATGAATACAGATTCACACACCACGTGCCATCTGTGGGTAGATGTAGAAAGACTTCAGTAAATGTAATATCCTGAAGTCAATTCCAATCTATGAATGAAAACATCTACCTGCCTACAAGCAGCAGTAGTGGAGATCGTATAACGCAATGCCACCGGATCTGCAACATCTATGCAAGCAGATAGAAGGCGTACGAGTCCTCAAATGAAGCTCCTATTAATACGCCACCGGATCTGCAACATCCGTACAAGCAGACAGATGACATTTATAAATATTTTAAAAGTACCCCCGCACATGTGCACCTTAATTTGTATACACATAGGAACATAAAAGGGATAAATACAGGCATAACCCGCATGGGCCCCGACGAGCGTGTTATTAGTATACACGTGACGTCTAGGGATGTTGCGCTAGTCAACAAATAAACCTGAGTTCGAGCCCAATCCTCTGATACGAGTGGATAGGAATCGAAACGGCTCAAACTATACAACAAATATTTAGTCACGATGGTGACTGAAATATTTTTTTACAATTCATATTAGGCCTTCAAAGCCTCTAACAAAAGAAATTCATTCACAAAGGTCTAAAGCCTACGAAATCTATAAACCTGATCCTCTATCGATAGCCCGATAGAGTCGACAAGGTTCAACCCATAAATACAAATGACCACATTCTACCCCGATGATGGCCTTGTTGAATGCAAATGTTAATCGGAGGGGTTCACACAGATCATTTCTAATACCACCCAAATACCCAAAAACTCCAAAACTCCACAAAAATTCTCAAAATTCAAAATCTCCAAAAAAATGTCAAAAATTCCAAAAGTCTATAATATTTGAAATTGAAACTAAATCATCAATCACTTAGAGCATAAAACCCATCCACCCTCCGCAACAGTTTGCCGAGGTGGACAAATCTGAAAATAACTGCAGCTCACAAAGAGCTAATGCCTGATCAAAATTATCACTAGGATCCATACTCAAACAATCTCCTACCAGCAAGGATGTGGTACGAGTCCTCTAACCGGCAGTTTCACCGCCAAATGGCACTGCAGGATAAACTGTTATCACTCGAGGCCCTCTAAACCAGGTGGTTGCCGCCAAATGGCACCATTATATTATAGTTATGGCTAGAGCCCGTATACTCCCCAATGACATCAAATCCTTGAGATATGAATCAATAGGATATAATCGATAGGGCACAAAGCCCTCTATTAGCTAAGGTGGATTCAAATTTGTCCCCTTAGACAAACACTCCCCCCAGGTCTATAAGGTACCTTGGACGAAGCAACCCATGGCTGTCGACAAGGATCCTTCTGTCAGGTTGGGTCGACTACCTCCTCTGGCTAAGTAGACCAGGGATCACGATGGCCCGGGATGACGGAACCATGGGATCTTGATCGGGTCCATCATCCATTCCCCCACCATCCGCTTTAAGTGCAAGATGGTGCAATTTCTAATTTTAAATATTAAATCTCCAAATCTTCCAATTTTCTAAATTCTCAAATACTTCAATCCTATGCTACTACTATATGCCAGATACGTATCTCTATGTATCTGATCGATGACTAGCCTTAATCGAAAGTTCTCTCTCGTTATCGGGAGGGGTAATTAACTATAGGGGCTTGCGCCTATGGGAAACCAGAACTCAGATCATAAAGTCCTCGCAAAATGAGGGCGAAATCTCTGGGTAGTGTCATATCTACAATCCATCTGCCTTCCCAAAATTTACCCCGGAACTTAAATCCGTTAAATCTCCCCCCGAAGAAAGTAACAGCGGGCGGAGGCTGGGGCCGAATTTTCGGAGCCCACAAAATACTGAAATAAGTAGTAGGCGAAGTTACTACACATCCTAAGCTTTAACAATGATTTTTTTTTTCAAGATGAATATGCCTGTTCATTTATTGTGATTTGTAATTTCATAGAATTTGGTTGAAATATTTTTTAGAAGTTATCCTTATTATTTCCTAACAATATTTTCAAAATTATTTTCCAAATAGTTTTTTTAATTATGAAGTGGTTATTGATTAGAAATTTTTGCGTTGCATTATCGCTAAAGAAAAATTCGTTCAGGGGTCTAACAAGCAATATTTTAGGAATTCTTAGTGCAGTTGCAAATAGGACTTCTTGATTTTTATATCCATATCTTAGGAGGATAAAATCCATCAATGGTTTCCCGACCTTCACATGGAATACCAAGGCAGAGGAGACACAATTGCCTTTGAGGTTAAAAAAATATATATTATCATTTTTTCCATCAAATATATGTTCTTTGACTAGATTTTGTTATACAGTAGATGATGTTCAAAAGAATGTATGTAGTGTGGGCACGTTTGATGATATCATGTTTACCATTATCGATGATGCCCTTAGTGGTACTTAATAAAAAGTTCTTTTTTCATAATGATTTGATGGTGCTTTCACTTATAAAATATGATTGAGCCATTATGTTCCATTAGAATACATCATACTATACGAGACAACTTTCTGTGCATACCTTCAATTATGCCTTGCCATTGAATTGATTGAGATCATCATATCATAGAGTTACTATGTCTCCATTTATGCAAATTAATGTTGATCGTGGTTGTAGTTGGCATGCTAATCTTTTTGAAGGAGTGTGGGGCGAGGTTGACTTTAGAATAGTTATACCAATAGCGTACATTCATGGGCCATAATCAGGGGTACATCTCTTACCAAAGTGGTAGGAATAGTTGGAGTTATCTATAAAAGATCCTTCAAGCAATTTCTTTGTTGTAATGAATGATTAAGTCAATCTTGAAAAGTGGAGGAGATTATAGGAGCTACAAATTCAGATCCATACTGGGGAAGAAGAGATACTAAATGTTCTTAACATTTTAAATAATGAGAACCTTCAATAAAAGTTACGTTATATCAAAAAATATGCAATAGAGGACAAATCTTTGAAGCCAGCTTTTTAGGAGGTTATACACTCCCAATGCAGAAGTCAAATAAGGTTCATAAAGTGAGTTTCCTAATTCATGGTGTTTTTTCCGTATGCTTTTGAAGGATTATGAGCAGGGGTTATTTATTCTAAAGAAAAAAATGTTCGAGTGTAGTAGGATGATCTCTAGTGATGGTGGAGGTTACGAGAAGGTGATCTCCCTCTCTTGAAGTAACATTGGTGGCATTGTTACATTAATGTTGATGGAGGGGTCTAATCTTTAGGAATGTGCATACCCATGAAGATTTAAAGTCATATTTGCACAGAGTGTCAGTAGGAAGATGAATTACTAAATCACTTCTATTTTCTTTACTCTAATAACTCATATATCATCTAATATTTTTTTCACTTTTTGAATATTGCAAAAGATGGAGCTTAAGGAAGTGTTGGATACTATGCTAAGTGATAGAAACAAGGAATTTAGAAGGATTAAGTACTTGTCGGATGAGTATGACTTGAGGTATAATACTGAAGCCATATAAGTAATGGTCTTAAAATGCCCATTGGTAGGGAGTTGAACCAAACTAGTGACCTGGTGACTTCCACCTCTTTATAAAGATAGAAAGTTTATTGTACTTGGGATGAGCTAATTGAGCCACGAATAGAAATTTGTATTCTTAAAATAGAGAAGAAGGTTGTAAAATGATATGGCCAATAAAGAGATAACATTGGTAGAAGTTGAAGTCAAAATAGGAGCTAAGGGGGGTTCATATGGTGCATCACAAATTTGAGGTCACTTTTGAGGGATTATTCTCGAGCCAGGCATTTGAGTAATCTTCCCCAAATTAAGAGGATGATGTAGAGAGTGAGTTAGCAAAGGACTTTGGTGATGAAGAATACATGTTTATCGTACAGGTGCCTTCTATTTCTTTTTAAAACACTAATATTCTTTCTTTCTAATGCAATGAAAGAGTAGTAGTTTTTTCATGCATTCCTTGCACACACATTTAAACCTTATAGATAAAAGACTCTTCTTTTGTTTGATTTCAAGATGAATAGATTTTTAAATTCTTTTTTACCTTCAAGTATTATTGTAAGATTTTGATTGATTTCTTTAGTAAACCATTGGAAGAGAGAGCATAATAGTCTTTAGGCAAGGAAAATGCCCTCCAGCCTCTCCTAAAAGAATTTTATGAGATATTTATCTAGTTGTTGCATTAGTGGTGGTAGCTCATAATCCCCTTACCCTGATATGATAGTGACTAAAATTCAAGCTACAAGATCTTGCTTATGGTTTGTAGGTTTAATAATTGGAGTTAAACAAGCTCCCCAAACTTAGTCTATATTCTTCTAAGAGGTTGTGATCTGTTATGATGATGGTTGCGAGAAATTCTCCAAGGAATTAAGCTTAGCCTTAGCTTCCATTTGGGGTGACACCCATGAACTTAAACCATGGAGGGACATACTAAGAGAAATCTATCAAGGATTTTTTACCTATCCTAAATTATTCATCAAAATATTACTTAGTTACTTTAAATTATGGTGGAAGAGGACAAATCAAATATTTTTGGGGTTGACTTCATCTTAATTGGAATGTGATGGATTCAATGTGTTCTCCAAATCAAAGGTGAAGAGTGAATTGCTTTGGTGTCATCTCCATCCTTAAAAAATTAAGGCCATTATATTGATCTGCCTACGAGAGGTAATGTTTAGGAATATTATAGATTAGATAGAAAAATTAAAAAGTAAACAAAATTTATCATTAAAATAGAAATCAAGTGACATAAGTATTTTGAAGCAATTTTTCTAAAATGGAATAAAACTATAAAATGTGAAGGCTAATGCCTTGAGCTATCAATAATATTTGTGAGGCTTTCTACATACCAAGTTTGGGGGTAAACTATTATCTTCAAAATATTTGAGTTTGAATGAACCTTATTTGACGATGATTATGACCACATAAGAGCCCTCTTATCTAGAGTTTGTTGTGAGGGCTCCTTCCCAATCACTTTGAGACTTCGCATGACTAAGTCTCCAATAGACATAAGTCGAGGCTTCACCTTTCAATTGATGTGGGACATATTCCACCCTCTAGTGTTAGAGGTTGTTCATAGCAAGGATACATAGTACATTTATGGGAGAAGAAGCAAGTTGAAACAAAACCTATCATCATTATTGATTGGACCAAAAGCCTAGATTTTGAGCTATGGACCTCAAAGTTAATTATTGGACCACTTCTTAGCTCAATGTCTTTTAAGAAATTTTTAGTTAATCATTCATTTGAGGATGAAGTTCTATGTAAAAACTAGTGAAGACATTGATAATGAATTGAGTTCCATTGTCAGTAATAATCTTAGCAAGAAAGCCAAAGTGATGAATGATATTCTCTTAAACAAACTAGCAATTGGGCATTTGTCTTCTTGATTTTATTGAGCGGCTTAACCTCAACCCATTTAATGAAGTAGTCAAAATTCAAGATAATGAATGTTAATTAGTCTGGTGGCCATAAAAAAAGGGCCAATTATATTGATTCACAACTAGCTTATGAACTAGGAGCTCTAGAGTGAAGAGAGTTCTACATGCAACAACTCACAATCCACTCTCAAAAGTTGTCGGGTTTCTGAGGAGAATAACTAAAACTATTCTTAAATAGACTCACCCTTATTTTGGTGAATCCTAGAGAGGTGGGGAAATCCTCGATAATCATTTTGTTTGTAATGAACTGATTGACTGAGTATGACAAGTTTAGTGGAAGGGTAGATAGCTTCGCATGTGAGGGTGTAGAACTACATGCCTACTTAACCCACCAGGGTCGCAAAGAAGACCTAATAAAGGAGCACATCAAAGACCCATTAAATGAGCATTATAGTACTATAATGGTTAATACGATCTTAAGGGTCAAATGACTGATCGTAGAAGCTTGCAGTAGGTATCTTGAACCTAGTTATAATGGGATATTAAAGAATTACATCAAGCATAAGTGAAAATGACTAAAAACTCACATAAGAAAGAAGATGATTTATGTCCATTAATAAAATTTTTCTTTGGAGCAAAGAGATAGGAGAAGGATTTAGTTCAAGTGCATTAACGATGAAGATCAAAAAGTGCTTTTATTATAAGAGGATATTCAACAAAGTTGGATGAGATATTTTGATAATCTTTCAATGAAGATTGTGAGAATATAATTGACTTTAGTGACCTTAGCACTCAGGAACGGAAATAAAATTTTTATTTTTATCAACATATTAGTAAAATTGGAGTTAGAGAGGCTTTAAAAATGAAGTGTGGAAAAGCTGTTGGATTTGATGATATTCCAATAAAGGTACATAAATGCTTAGGAAATGAAGAAATTTTTTGGCTTACGAAACTTTTCAATATTATTTTGAGGACTAACGAGATATCAAATGAGTGGCGAAGGAGTGTGTTGATTCCTACTTTAAGAATAAAGGTGATGCATAAGAGTATACAAATTATAGAGGAATTAAATTAATGTGTCATACTTTAAGGCTGTGGGAGAGAATTATTGAGCATAGGTTACAATGTGATACTAATGTTTCTCATAATCAATTTAGATTCATGCCATGTAGGTCTACTATGGAAGCTATACATTTATTGAGAGGCTTGATGAAGAAGTATTGAGACAATAAGGAGGATCTACATATAATATTTATTGATTTAGAAAAAGCATATGATGAAGTTCCAAGAGAAGTGCTTTTTAGAGTTCTAGAAAAAAAGAGGTTAATAATGCTTATATTCAAGTCATTAAAGATATGTATGTAGGATTTGTTACTTGCATTCAAACACAAGGTTCTTTTACCAATTATTTTCCTATCTCAGCTGGATTACATCAAGAATAAACTTTAAGCCCATATCTTTTTGCTCTAGTTATGGATGTTCCTACTAGACATTTGCAATAGGATGAATCATGGTGTATGCTTTTTTCTAATGATATTCTTCTTATTGATAAGGCTAGAGAGGGATTTGAAGATAAACTTGAACTATGGAGGTCAACCTTAGAGTCTAAAGGTCTTTGTTTGAGTAGATCTAAAATAGAAAACATGGAGTACAATTTTAGTAGTAATAAATCTAGGGGGACTGTGACTCTGAGTGATCAAGTCATTAATAAGAGTACAAGTTTTAGATATCTCAAGTCTATTGTTCACAGTGATGGAGAAATAGATGGGGATATTACTAGTATAATTCACGTTGGATGGTTGAAGTGGAGAATGCATTAGGACTATTATGTGATAGAAAAGTACCCTTCAAACTTAAGGAAAAATTCTATAAGATGATGGTAAGACCTGCAATACTTTATGGTGCAGAATGTTGGCCATTAAAGATAAGCATAAAATTAAGTTAAGTGTTGCAGAGATAAGGATGCCTAGGTGGATACGTGGCTCCAATTTTAGAGACAGAATGCAAAGTGAGTATATAGGTGAAAAGGTTTGAGTAGAACTAGTGGTAGATAAGCTTAGTGAGAGTCACCTTAGATGGTTTGGTCACATAAAACATTGACCTTTCGATGACCCGATTAGGAGAGCAGATATATTAGATTTTGCTTATGTTAAGAAAGGTACTGGTAGACCTAAAAAGACTTGGATAGAAATTATTAGAAATGATATTTTTTATTAGATTTAAATGAAAATTTGACTCTTAATAAAATATAATGGAGAAAAAAGATTCATGTAGCCAACCCCACATAGTGGGATAAAGGCTTGATGATGATGTTGTTTTTGTTGGAGTAGACATTAGAGTTCATCTCGATGGTCACAAAGGAAGTCATTGAAGCGAGGCTATATCAAGTTTGTAATGGCCAATGGAGTATTGCATGTTGATTGGGATGTATTAGAAGGATTGATGGAACAAATGATGTTGAAGAGCTCATTATAAGGCTACAATGGAGGATGAATTCTGGCCTTGTGATGATAGGATACTATCTATGTGTCCTTGAGTTAATAAACCTTGATGTGGAGTTGATCATGAGGGAGATAAACCCCAATGTAATCACGTTGTGATGTTACTAACTAATGAGTCTCACTCAGGAGTTGAGGGATATAATTTTGAGACTCCACAATCATGTAAATGTGGATGGGTCAGAGGCATTTTCAATAACAAGACCTATCAATAAGGAAAGGAGTCAAGGCCTAGTTGAAGGACTGTTTCATGGAGAAATGAAAATTGGAGCGAGGCTCATTTATTGTGACTGTAATGATTTCCAGTCATTGGTTAACAATTCAAATAACTCATGATGGTAGAATTATTTCCCATATATAGTGCTAAAATATGATATACTATAATATTCATGATAATAGATGGAGAAGTTATCATCTTAACGTTACATAAAGATTTTGCACACAAAAAAATAAATAACCTGTAACACTATAATACCCAAAAATATTTAAATATATGTAAGTATAAACTCCCTCTAGCATTTAATTTGACTTTTAATTTTGAGTCTTATTGAGTATTATAAAGAATTATTAAAGGATAAATATCACAGTTAAAATATACCCGTAAAAATAATTCAATTAAAAGTTATTATTGCATTCTACTGTAGATGTTCCTCTTAGCCACCCATGCAGGCGTTGGATGGAGATCAGGTGGCTGAAATGATAGTGGAATTTTAGTGGAATGTTAGTGGAAAATGCACTACCTTCGTGATAATATTATAATACATCTTAAAGCACTAGGATAATATCATTTCCCTTCATTCCTTTCACTGCCGGATAAGCAGCAGTCAAGCAATTTGGGTGAGGTATAGGGTTCGGCTGCTGGAAGGCTAAGAAGCTCCGGTTGCTGAAGGCTAGGAGAATCCGGTTGCTTAGGCTGGGAGGATCCGGCTGCTGGAAACTGCTGGCTGCTGGAAGCTGAAACCATGTGCTGAATCAGTTGTTGGCATAAGAGAAGCTGCAGTTTTTCTCAGGTAAGGATGGATATAGAAAGGAATTAATGGTATTTTTCCAGTAATATTTTCCTGTAAGAGTGAGGTGTATGCAAAAATCAGTGAAGAGAATGGAGAATGCTGAATTTTTGAATTTGAATTCTACATACACTATTTCTGAAAGCAGGAATACTACAATAGTGAATTTCTGTAATTGAATTCTGAATACTGAATGTAAATTCTGTAGGGAAAACAGGGAAGGAAAGGGGAAGAAGTAGAGAGGGAATTTTGGGAAGAAGAAAAGAGATTGGGTTGAATGAGAAGGAATTCAATTGAGGTGGTGTATAAAAGGAAAAGAAAATAGGACCTAGAAGAACGAATTCCAAATGAGATGAGAGGGGTTAAATTGGGGTGTGACAAACACATAACAGATGTGAAGATTTTTACGTGGAAAACTCGAAAAGAAAATAAATCAAGAGTTTAATCTAATTGAAATAATTTCACTATAGGTCAGAGATAACAAAAATAACCCTACTCCATAGTTGGACAAGGCAGGAATATAATGACTAAGATGTAAAGGCTATCTCATGCAATGGTAGATGAGAATGTTGGAAATAAATGGTGCTTATATAGAGATACTGGACAATGAAAAGTGTCAGCATTGATTGACGATGGTAGCAGGTGCTAGTGTCAAAACAATGGGATAGCAGGTGCTAGTGTCAAAACAATGGGATATGGAGGGCGATGGTGGATGTTATGTTGGACAACAACAAGCCTCAGATGATGGGTGGTAATAGTTGTTAGTGTCAGCTATTTATGGGTGATAATACAAAAGAGACATTGATCACCAAAGGATAGACAATAACAATTATTGGAAGAGGACCAACCCAAATGATGGCATCAATTGATGGTGGACGACCATAATTGTTAATGTATGGGTGATAATCGTGCTTAACATCTGTCCACAACAAGAAATGATGGTCGTCCAAATCATTTTATGGTGATCATTGGTGTTAGTTAGTGACAATCTTTGACAACAACATCAAACATCGGCATCTGAAATCAAGTATTGGAGC
The DNA here is from genome assembly GCA_019925795.1 of Dendrobium chrysotoxum. Taxonomy (NCBI): domain Eukaryota; kingdom Viridiplantae; phylum Streptophyta; class Magnoliopsida; order Asparagales; family Orchidaceae; genus Dendrobium; species Dendrobium chrysotoxum. The sequence goes on from CM034314.1 coordinate 70,900,462, forward strand.
ATGGTCGGTGTGGTTGTCCTCCTAACCAGACATAAGATTAAGTGACTAGAAAATATGATGAAATCTCAAAGGCTGGCGGTTGAGGCTCCAAACAGTGATTAAAGCTTGGTGATTCTCTTCATGAAATGACCTAAAATGTGTAAGAACAAAGCCTATTTATAGAGCTTTAGAGAGGGCATTCTGGTTATTTGTACTAGAATCTTGGATACTTTATCATACAACCTAAAAAGATATCCTTAATCATAAAATTTGGATCTCTCAATGCCCTAATGAACTAAGAATTGAGTGGTCATGGACTTGCTACATTAATCTTGTCAAGTTACTAATTTTGGTTATAAGTACACAAAATTCATAGGGCATTTGACCACTAAATAACCTTGAGAAGTTTCTAATTATATTTATAAGTGCTTGATTTAGGTTATTTTTACTCAAATTTGTGCATCTCAATATTGTTTGATTCATCTAAGTCAAATTGTACCATCTTAGCTACAAGTTTACAAAATTTCAAGTTTGAATGATTTCAAAATTAAGTTCTAAAGTTTCTATCCATAACACTTAGGTGTTTTGAGGCCTTAAATTTACACCAAATTTGTATTTGATCGGATAAATTTTCTGTTGATGTATTACATTCAAACAACTTAACCATTTCTCTACATTCACCCTTAGGAAGAATTATTGAATTGAACGATCTAAAATCATGTTACATTATCATTATGGAAAAGATAACAATCAAACTAGTTAAAGAAGTATGAAGTTAATGATATATATTATTGTTACGTTGAAAAAAGAAAAGGAAATTAGTTTCAATGTAGGTAGATGATTTTAGTTAAAGAAATATCCCTAAAACATTTTTAAAACTCCCAGTATCCTAACTCTCATATATAACAAATAAATTACCTCAATTTCCCTACAAAACTCCTCATTTGACCAGCAACTCTCATCCATTATTGTACCATGCGGCCAATCTGGATTAAATGCTACAGAACAAACTGATGAAACAACCACAACTCTTTTCACATTTGCCTCTGAGCATGCTCTGAGTACATTTCTAGTGCCCACAAGAGCAGGTCTCATAAGTTCCTCCTGAAAAATGGAATATTTGGCAAAAAAAAAAAAAAAAGTTGTTGCATTGTGCCATTTGGCTTTCAAATAAGTGGAAATAATAGAACCGATAAAACTTGTAATCAAATTAGTACTACCTCTGGATTTGAAATTCCGGTTAAAATAACAGGACTAGCAACATGGAAGACTCCCTCACAACCAGAAATGGCTGTCTCAAGAGTTTTATAGTCAAGCAAGTCTGCCTTAAAAAGTTGCAAATTCTCTGTTGCCTTATCCAACTTTGTCAAATGGTCATTCTTGTCATTGCCTTGGACAAGTCAAGCTCAATTAAGTACACCAATTTTATAAAAATAAGATGAAAATTTTGACTTCAGATGCCTCATAATTGCTATAATAGGTCAAATATGCCGGTTTTTTGTTGTTTGAGAAAAATGTCCAAAAAATTATATTGGATTTAAATGACCTCTCTTTTATTCGCAAACTGCTTATTGAAGTCTTTCAAAAATGAAAACAAACAACAAGAAAACAAACTTTTGAGCACATATTTCCCAGAAAACAAATAGCAATCTTACTTGATTAATCATGACTATTATGAAGCATACAAAGTCAAATTTCTCGGACAATACACAATATTTGATGGGATAAGAAAGAGTTTAACACGCACCAGCTGAAATCAAAAAGAACTAGGATACCAAACAGCCCCTAAGCAGGAAAGTGACCTATGGATGCTGAGATGCACAAGAAAAAACAGTTTCTTTTCTACAACTTTTGCAGCATGTCATGAAGTATAAACAAAAAAAATAACAAAAGAATGGTTTTTCGGAACAGTGAAAGAAACCAAAGAAAAGTGAAACAGTTTGGTAGTGGTACTTGGATCTCTGACGGTGCCATGAACCTTGTAGCCCTCGGCGAGGAGAAGCTCCACAAGCCAGGAAGCAATAAAACCCCCTGCTCCAGTAACACAAACTCTCCTCAACTCGCACATATGCTCCTCCATTTTCAGCCAGCGCTCTTTCTCTCTAGCTGCTATATCTCATAGGCAAATTATTAGGTCCGGTCACCGGACCTATCTCCGCGTCCGGACGCCAATAGGAACACGACATCTGGCAAATTTTTTTTATTCTTTCAGCCCGATCGGCCCGACCCAACCCAAAGTTATTTTCATTTTAAACGTAGGGTTGGCGCTATTTTAGAACCCCGCGGTTTTGAAAAAAAAAAACGAGCTAGGAATTTGCAGAGAAGAGATGGACTGCTCACCGAAGAGAGAGGGGGAAGGGGTGCATGAAACCGGAAGTATGAATGAATCGGAAGTGAACTTAGCTGGATCTTCCTCAGGTTTCAACATTTCGGTAAGTTTTCCTTCAATCTCAGCGCAAGTTGTATGAAGAAAATACGAGCTAGAAAGTTGTAGGGGTTTAGCTGTGTAGAAAAAAGTTATAGTGTAGAGGCACAAGCTCTTAGAAGTAAACAAAGCTGTGCAGTCAGTCTAGTGTTTAGGTGGAAAAGTTAATAAACTCTGAGATCTTGTTGTTTATCGATAAAATTAGTTATTTTAGGAAGAAGAAAAACATTGATTTTAGATTTGGGAAAGCTGTAGAAGATGCGCTTTACCTGCGCTTTACCTGCGCTTTACCTGCGCTTTACCTGCGCTTTACCTGCGCTTTTACCTGCGCTTTTACCTGCGCTTTACCTGCGCTTTACCTGCGCTTTACCTGCGCTTTAACTGCGCTTTACCTGCGCTTTACCTGCGCTTTACCTGCGCTTTAGTTGCGCTTTATTTGCGCTTTAGTTGCGCTTTGGTTGCGCTTTATTATCTGATGTTTTGTTGTCATCTCAGGCTGTTTATAAAGACGAGAGAGAAGCATATGATTGTTATTGTACTTATGCCCATGATAATGGCTTTAGCGTGCGGAAGGATCATCACAGTTTCTATCCAAATTCTAGGAAGATAAAATCGAAGGACTTTGTCTGCTCAAAATCTGGTTTCAAGAGAAGTATTGATCTTAATTCAACAAAGAGATTTACTAAACCAGATGTTCGAACCGGTTGTCCTTCTATGGTGAGGTTTGCTGTTGATGAAGATGGTTACTGGCATGTCAAAAGATTTATTGAATCCCACAACCATGAATTGGCTAGCCCTGCCGACCGACACCTTCTAAGATCATGTAGGAATGTTGTTGAGGAAAAAGCTTCCGTCCTAAAATCAATGACAGATGCAGGAATTAGAACCGTTGACGCATATGCCTACCTTGTCGAGGAAGTTGGAGGATATGAGAATATTGGATTCTCTAAGAGGGGTGCCTACAATATTATTCAGAAGGAGAAAAGAGCAAGGATTGAAAATGGTGACACGAATTCTTTGATTCAATTATTTAAAGATCGACAAGTTGAGGACAACATGTTCGCATGGGATGTTCAAATTGATGAGGATGATAGATTGTTAAATTTTTTCTGGGTTGATGGAAGAGGCAGGATAGATTATGAATGTTTTGGAGATGTGTTGATTTTTGATACTAGCTATAGGCTCAACAAGTATAATTTTGTATGTGCACCATTTGTTGGTGTTAACAATCATTGGCAGAACATTTTGTTAGGTGTTGCCTTTTTGTCAGAAGAAACAATTGAAAGTTTTACATGGTTGTTTAAAACATTTGTACGAATAATGGGTAATAAACATCCAACAACAATATTCACTGATCAGGACCAAGCTATGGCTAGGGCCATAGAAGATGCATTACCTCACACTCGTCATAGATTATGCCAATGGCACATCTTCAAAAAGGTTCCATCAAAAGTACCTATCTTCAATAGCAATAATAAAGCCAGAGGTCTCTTCTTTAAGTGTATGAGGAAGTGTGATTCCGAGGAAGTGTTTGATGAGGCATGAGCTGAAATGATCAAGGAAGGGAACCTTCAGGACCATGAATGGTTGCAGGATCTTTATAAGATAAGGAGAAAGTGGTCAACAGCTTTTAATAAGGATTGTTTTAGCATGGACATTTTATCCACGCAGCGTAGCGAGTGTACTAATAATGTGTGTCATGGCATTTCGAAGCCAACAAGTTCATTAACTGATTGTTTTCTTGGGTTAGAAAAGGTACTGATGAATTGGCGGCGAAATGAGCAGGATGAGGAGTACAAATGCAGTCAGTCTGAAATTGTGCCTATGATAAGGACTAGCTCAATATTAAAGCAAGGTGCAAGGTTTTACTCAAGAAAACTATATTCATTTTTTGAGGAAGAATTTATACAGGGTGTGGGAGGAATGAGCATAGACTTCGTTTCAACTGATTCTTCAAAGTTTCTAGTCAACTACATAGAAACTAAGGATCAACAACATCCTTGGGTGGTTGACTATGATGCAACAGAAGGTAACATTCAATGCACCTGTAGGAAGTATGATACCATGGGATTGTTGTGTTCTCACAGTTTGAGGGTTTTCAGACAGTTGGATTTTGCTAAAATCCCCGAGAAGTACCTACTATTGCGATGGTCAGCAAGGGCTCGAAAAGATATTTATTCAGGTAACTTGGCCAATGCTAAAAGAAATAATAACTTTGAAGGTGGTAGGGGATTCATATTCAGGAATCAAGTTAGCAGATTTGCATATCAAATGAGCACAGAAGCTCAAGGTAATGAGGAGGCAGAGGAGTTTATTCTTGCCTCAATGAAAGACATGGCTGAAAACTTATACTCAATTCTTGGTGGTAAGATAACAAATCAGAAGTATGCTGCAAGATCCCAAGGTGGCAGTGCAAATTTGAAAGATCCACTAAAACGTAGACCTAAAGGCATATCTAATGCAAGACTGAAAAGCCACTGGGAAAAGAAGAAGCGGCCTAAAAGTAAGTTTTAATATCTTGTCATGTCTAAAACTATTATTTCCTTACCTAACACTAAAACTGTTGTTTTTTGCAGAGAAGAAACCTATGGTGGAGGAAAAAATAATGGAAGATCCTTGTTCAACACAGATGAACTTCTCAAGCATGCCTGAATGTTTCAGTGAGGAATATATAACCGGCCATCCAACAAGCCAGCCAGGAGCTGAGTACACCAGATTGATGATGGATTTTATTACTTCTGAGTTGGAATTTAATCAATTTTCAGTGTAATAAGTATTGAATTGTCAGTGTGATGTAATAATATTAATTGCTATTTAATTTTAATGATGTACTGTTATTTTAATATTTATTGGGCTTTAGTTGCGCTTTAGTTGCGCTTTAGTTGCACTTTAGTTGCGCTTTAGTTGCGCTTTAGTTGCGCTTTACTTACGCTTAGGTTGCGCTTTACCTACGCTTAAGTTGGGCTTTAGTTGCGCTTAAGTTGACTTTAGTTGCGATTTAGGTTGCGCTTTCACTGCGCTTTAGTTGCGCTTTAGTTGCGTTTAGGTTGCGCTTAGGTTGCGCTTTAGATGCGCTTAGGTTGCACTTTAGTTGCGCTTTACTTGCGCTTAGGTTGCGCTTTACTTACGCTTTGTTGATTATAAAAAGTTATAAATCATAAACTATATATTAACAGTAAAATTGTACAAAATTTACACAGGAGTATATATTAACATAAAAAATGTACAAGATTTACAAAACAAAATGTACAAAATTTACATCTTTGTCGTAAGACAAAGAGCATATCCAAGTTCAGCCCTAAATTTTGGCATATATTTTTGCCATTCTTTTAAAGAAGCCCAGTCCGTTTTCTTTTTTAGTATGGCTCTCTCCATATACTTGCATACAAAAATTCCGCAGTCATACTCGTTTGACTGGGTTGGAATTCCACGGACAGTTTGTAATTTCCAAGTTGTTATATCGCTTGGAAAGACTCCGGCTTTGTCTTCATGTATTTGTTTAATCTGAAAACAAAAAATTTTTTACAATTATATGTGATATTGAGTATAAAAGTTTTATAAAGTCAAGCTCTAAACTTACAACTTCAGTACAAATTGCCTTGTGTTCTGGATTGGGTAACGAATCATATAATTTCCATACTTTCTCTTTCAATTTTCCTACAATTAGTACCCAATGGCTTTGGAAACAAATAGGTTGAACAATGAGTTTGCTTTCCCTAATAGAATCAGGAGTTATGTGTTGTATGAACATTTGATAATCATGTTTGTAACCTTTATATAGCTGCAATAATTAAACATAAAATGAATCTTAGACCAAAATAATGTTATTAAAAAATTATATAAGATGAGTGTGCAGTCTACTAACCCTGTACAATGGAGAAATATATAGGTATTTTTGAAATTCTTTTGGGATAATCTTAATCTTTTCGGATAACAAAAAAGCAAAGGAATCTACATGGTTATCAGAAAAATACTGATTTGTCAGAATATCATCAATATCCCCTCGGTTAATTAATATGTTTCCAGACTGAAAAATAACGTCGTCCCTGGAAAACAAAACAAAAAAGCGCAGGTCAGGCCCAGGTAAAGCGCATGCAAAGCGCAGGTAAAGCGCAGGTAAAGCGCAGGTAAAGCGCAGGTAAAGCGCATGTAAAGCGCAGGTAAAGCGCAGGTAAAGCGCAGGTAAAGCGCAGGTAAAGCGCAGTTAAAGCGCAGAGAAAGCGCAGGTAAAGCGCAAGTAATGCGCAAGTAAAGCGCTAGCAGAGTGCAATTAAAACATTATGGTAAAGATCAGGTAAAGAATAATAAAACTTACTTCTTATTAAACTTTTTGAAACATTCATCCATGAATGTTTGTTGTTCTGTAGTAAGGAAAATCTTGCCGGGATATTCCAGGTTTATTTCAGCAACGCGAGGTAATATTTCTATTCTATCTACAGAAATCACATCTTGCTTTGTCTTTTTTTCCTCCACTGTGTCAATTTCTTTTTTGTCATCTCTTTTTCTTTTTTTTTATGTGGTTGGTACTTTATTAACGCCTGAGCATCTTGCACTTCTGTCGTGGGTGGTGGTGGAGCAGCTTGACTAGTTGATGGTGGTGGAGCAGCTTGAGAAGGTGGTGGAGCAGCTTCAGAAGGTGGTGGTGGGGGAGCAGCTTTAGAAGGTGGTGGTGGAGCAGCTTTAGAAGGTGGTGGTGGAGCAGCTTCAGAAGGTGGTGCTGGGGGAGCATCTTGAGAAGGTGGTGGTGGAGCAGCTTTAGAAGGTGGTGGTGGAGCAGCTTCAGAAGGTGGTGCTGGGGGAGCAGCTTGAGAAGGTGGTGGTGGAGCAGCTTTAGAAGGTGGTGGTGGAGCAGCTTCAGAAGGTGGTGCTGGGGGAGCAGCTTGAGAAGGTGGTGGTGGAGCAGCTTGAGAAGGTAAGGATGGTGGTGGTGGATTTACAGATTGGTTATGCGAGGAAGAGGAAGAGGAAGAAAGAGAGGATTTGACAGGATGATAATCACATTTGGTGAAATGGTCTATGAATTTGTATTGCAACGAATCTACAGTAGCTTCTAGTTTTTCCAAATTATCTTCTAGTCGATCAATTCTTCGACCCAAATTATCTTTAATTCTATTGCACAAATTTTGTAATGCTTCCATTAGTTTATTCTGTACAGTTGACCATTCTGTGGGAAGAGGTTGTTGAGTAGGAGGTAGAGAAGAAGGTTGAATAGGTGGTTGAGGAGAGCTCTGAGGTGGTTCAACATGAGCAGAATGGGGAGAGGGAGGTGGGGAGGTGTGAATCTTTTTGGATTTTGGTGAAGCAAATTTGCTAGGATGCAGATGAGGACGGCTTTCCAAGTTCTGAATAGCATTTAAGTCAGCCCCCAATCCTTCTGCTTCCTCGTTTGTCACATCCTGAAGAACAACATAAATCTACAAAAAAGATAAAACTAATATCAGATAGTATCGAGAGTGTTATAGTTGCGCTATAGTTGCGCTATAGTTGCGCTTTAGTTGCGCTTTAGATGCGCTTTAGTTGCGCTTTGAATAAATAACATAAACAGATTAAATAATTAGTTGCGCCTTATATGCGCTTTAGATGCGCTTTAGATGCGCTTTAGTTGCGCTTTTTATGCGCTTTAGTTGCGCTTTAATTGCGCTTTCAATGAATAACAATAAACAGTTAAATAAGTTTGTTGTGCTTTAGATGCGCTTTTGTTGCGCTTTAGTTGCGCCTTCTATGCGCTTTAGATGCGCTTTAGTTGCGCTTTAGTTGCGCTTTAGATGCGCTTTAGATGCGCTCAAATAAAAAATTAATATTTGGTTCTGAAAATGATAAATTACCTCATTATTCTTCAAAAATTTAAATAACTTTGTTGCACTCTCTTGTGTATAGTACATTTCCGTATTCCCCTCCCATCTCAGAAACCTTGGTCTTGATTCTGGATTGGATGGTTTATTGCAGGAAAAGTGTTCCAAAAATCAAATCTGTATAATACCACAAATAAAATATTATAAATTAAAATTAAAAACCTTAATGAAAATTAAATAAATGTAGTAGAAGAGACTTACCAGTAGGAGAGGAAAAAAACCATTGATGTAACCCAATGGTTTCTGCATTGCAAACTTGTCAGTAATTGTATTGAATTCATTTACCATGAAATTTCTTATACATGAGGCCCAATTTATAGAATTGAACTCATTTACATTATTTGCTATAGATATAAGCCTTCTAGGAGTTTTATGGTTATTTAGTGGAAAAAAAAGATTAGATAACAAAAACATTATAAAGGTCTTGATCTTAGTAGCATTAACAGATAATCTATCTAATTTTGTGATTTCAGTTTTTATATCAGTTGATAAAGGTCCAGTCAATGGATCAACCTTCCATTTAATTTCATCACCTCTGTTAGGCAAACCTGTTAGAAAATTTTCTTTAATTAGCCAAAAATAGTAAATTTAAAGTATAAAAACATCTCAAAAAATCCTTATTAAAAAGCTTACCGGTCAACAATGACACCTCATCAGAAGTGAATTTAAGCAAATGACCATTCACAACAAAGCCTTCATCAGCAGCATTCCAAAATTTCAGAATCTCATATAGAAGTGGTATACACTGCTGGAAAGCTGGAAACTTCAGAAATTGATGAATTTTCAGATTTCGAAAGGTTTGCTCCACTTCATCATCAATTATTTCGACAAATGCGTCGCAAATTTTTCGGAAAGTCGTAACATAGCATCGAGAAGTTACTGGCCTTTGATACGGCATCTGAAAAAAAATAAATTAGGAAAGCGCAACAAAAGCGCAACTAAAGCGTAACTAAAGCGCAACTAAAGCGCAACTAAAGCGCAACTAAAGCGCAGTATCAATTTTGAATGGTCATACTTCAATTTTATAAAGAAGGTTAACATACAGAACATAAACTTTTTAAGGTCACATTCAATGAAATTAACATTAAATCCTAAAAATAAAACTATTACATAAAGCGCAACAAAAGCGCAACTAAAGCGCAACTAAAGCGCATGTAAAGCGCATGTAAAGCGCAACTAAAGCGCAACTAATTGCTTCTCTTCATTCGATTTTCCAATTTTATAAAGAGGGTTAACATACAGAACATAAACTTTTTAAGATCACATTGAACAAATTAGTATATATGAAATAAACATTAAACCCTAAAAATGAAAATATTACATAAAGCGCACCATAAACGCAACTTAGGCGCAACGAAGGAGCAACAAAGGCGCATCTTTACCTTTTCGAAAATGCAGAAGAACTCAACAGTCGTCGTCTACCTCCGGGATTTTGCAAGAACGGAAATGCCAGAGAATGAAGAACCGCACGAGGGCACGAGGGAGAGGGATTCCGAGTGAAACTGTCGGGTGAAACGTAAAAAAGGTTCGTGCGCAATATTTGTATTCCAAAATTTGAATCATCTTTGGGTTGGGTCGGGCCGATCGGGCTGAAAAGACATAAAGCAAAAGTTTTAGATTAAAAAATTTAATGCCACATGGCGTGTTCCTATTGGCGTCCGGACGCGGAGATAGGTCCGGTGACCGGACCTAATAATTTGCCATATCTCATATGGATTCGGGGATGCGATGAGTGTAACTCCGTTTATGCAATTAACGTACCGTTGGAAAGCATCCGAATTCTATTCATGTCTTTATCTTGAAAAGTATTCGCTTATTTTGAATGGTCGTCAGTTTCGACTGGTCGCCTACCAGTAAAGACCAAATTGCAGAACTCATCAAGTTGACGTTAAAATTCAAACCACTAGGTTTCACTCTGCATATTATAGTGTTAGCGGTCGTACGCAACAAAATTATTATAGGCTTACCAAAAGGACAGATTTTAAAAATATCATTAAAAAAATTAAGAGTAGGTTTAGTGGGCTGCTTAAATGGAGAAATTATTAGGTGCGGACACCGGACGTAGCTCTACATCTAGAGCCGAATAGGAACATGCCACATTGCCTCATGCCGACTCGACGACCCGATCCGCCCAGAAGCCGAAAAAAGCCGCGAACCGAACCGGGTCCACGCGAAAAATTTGAAAAGCTCGCCGCTACTTTTTTGTTCTGTTTTATGGGATATTGGTAGATTTTTTGTACATTAGGGTTTAGGATATATTCTTAGAAGATCGCTGTCAGGAGAAGCGAGGTGGACGAGCTGAAAATGGAAATCTCTCTGGATGTTGTGGGCTCCGAAAATTCGGCCCCGGCCTCCGCCCGCTTTTGCTTTCTTTCGGGGGGAGTTTTAACGAATTAAGTTCCGGGGTAAATTTTGGAAGGCAGATGGGTTTGTAGATTAGACACTACCCAGAAATTTCGCCCTCATCTTGTGAGGACTTTATGATCTGAGTTCTGGTTTCCTATAGGCGCAAGCCCCTATAGTTAATTACCCCTCCCACTAACGAGAGAGAACTTTCGATTAAGGCTAGTCGTCAATCATATACGTAGAGATACGAATACGTAGTATCTGGCACATAGTAGCAGCAATAGGTATTTGAAACATTGAAAGTGTTGGAGAATTTGATATTTAAAATAGAAATTTCACCATTTTGCACTTAAAGCGGATGGTGGGGGAATGGATGATAGACCCGATCAAGATCCCATGGTTCCGTCGTCCCGGGCCATCGTGGTCCCTGGTTTACTTAGTTAGAGGAGGTAGTCGACCCAACCTGACAGAAGGATCCTTGTCGGCAGCCATGGGTTGCTTCGTCCAAGGGTACCTTGTAGACCTGGGGGAGTGTTTGTCTAAAGGGACAAATTTGAATCCACTTTAGCTAACAGAGGGCTTTGTGCCCTATCGATCATATCCTATTGATTCATATCTCAAGGATTTGATGTCATTGGGGAGCATACGGGCTCTGGCTATAACCATAATATAATGGTGTCATTTGGCGGCGACCACCTAGTTCAGAGGGCCCTGAGTCATAACCGTTTATCCTGCAGTGCCATTTGACGGCGAAACTGCCGGTTAGAGGACTCATACCACGTCCTTACTGGTAGGAGATTATTTGAGAATGCATCCTAGTGATATTTTCGACCAGGTATTAGCTCTATGTGAGCTGAAGTATTTTTCAATTTGTCCACCTCGGCAAACTGTTGCGGAGGGTGGATGAATTTGCTTTATGTGATTGATGATTGAATTTCAATTTTAAATATCTTGAATTTTGGGATTGCCTGAGAATTTTCGTGGAGTTTGGAGTTTTAGAGTTTTGGGTATTTGGGTGGTATTTGGAATGATCTATGTGGACCCCTCCGGTTGAGATTTGCATTCAACACGGCCATCATCGGGGTGCATGAGATCAGTTATATTTTATTGATTGGACCATGTCGACTCTATCTATTGGTCGAAAGAGGATCGGGTTTCATAGGCTTTGGGCCTTTGTTAGTGAATTCTCTTGATTATGGGCCTTGAAAGCCTAATATGAACTATAAAATAAATATCCCGGTCGATCTCACGATCGCATATTTATTTAATGGTTCGAGCCGTGTCGACTCCTATCTACCCGTATAGGAGGATCGGGCTCGATCTTGAATTCACTTATTAACCCGCGCTGCATCCCTAGACGTCACATGTGTACCAATAACACGCTCGTCGGGGCCCATGCGGGTGTTTGGGGGCATTTTATAGTTATTTGTTGAACATTGTCAACTCCTATTTACTTGCTTTAGGAGTATCGGGTTCAAATTTATTGACCCGTGCAGTATCCCTAGACGTCACGTGTGTACCCATAACACACTCGTCGGAGCCCATGCGGGTTATGATTGTATTTACCCCTTTTGTGTTCCTATGTGTATACAAATTAAAGTGCACATGTGTGGGGGAACTTTTAGAATATTTGTAAATGCCTTCTGTCTGCTTGTACGGATGTTGCAGATCCGGTGACATTATACTGGGGCTTCATTTGAGAATTCGTACACCTTCTGTCCGCTTGCATAAATGTTGCAGATCCTGTGGCGTGGCAGTGGAGTTTCATTTAGAGATTTGTACGCCTTCTGTCTGCTTGCATGGATGTTGCAGATCCGATGGCGTGGTGCTGGGATTTCATTTGGGGATTTGTACGCCTTCTGTCTGCTCGCATGGGTGTTGCAGATCCGGTGGCGTGGCGCTGGGATTTCATTTGGGGATTTGTACGCCTTCTGTCTGCTCGCATGGGTGTTGCAGATCCGGTGGCGTGGCGTCATACGATCTCCACTACTACTGCTTGTAGGTAGGTAGATGTATTCATTCATAGATTGAAATTAACTACAGGATACTGCATTTACTGTAGACTTTCTACATCTACCCATAGATGTCATGTAGTGCTCACATTTGTATTTGTGGAGAACTCATATATATTGCAGATCTTTTGTATTTGCCTTGTAGATGACATATCGAATGCACGGTGAATCTTTTACAATGACTCCTAGGTATTTATATTTGCTACATATCATATGCTTCTGCTTATGGATATGCATTGCATGCATCACTAGCCTCCTTACGTATGATGATTAGTGAATGGTTGTATTTGCTTATGTGTCTCTTTCTTTGTTATTCGTGAACTGGAGCATTGTATGCGATGCAAGACTTCCATCACCACCTTTCTAGTTCATAGATCAATTGTTGTATGCATGAGGAGATCATTACAACAATTTTTGGGAGCTCGCAAGTAGGTTATAACATGGTCTCTACTCGTGTTAGCAAGAAATCTATTGTGCTCATTATGCTTTTCTCCATGTAAGCTTGTAGGAAGTCTTATTGCTTTCATTAGGGGCCCTTTCATAAAGGTTAGTATATCATTTGAGGAGCTCTTCTTTGTTGGTGCCTTCGAACTCTCTTCACAAATTTATAAGTTAACCAACACGAACATCAAAGGCTTTATGTTGCTTGTGTATGGGCCATAGTGAGCATTACAAATCTTTCGACCCCCCCTTTGGAATAAATGATAGCTTGTGTGATGGATTTTCTTTGGTGGCATCTGTATTCCCATTGAAATGACGATTCCTTATATTCATTGAAAATCTTGCATTGTCAATTATGAACGTGTCATTGTATCATCCATTTACTCCTTGTTGATGATTGCTTGCAATTAGATGACGGTTGAATTCCTATCTTATGATTTATGAGCTTTATATTTAGTCAAAGTCCAAATCCCTCATGATGCGGTTCGATTCAACCCTTTTGTAGTTTGAGTTTGATTCAGACCCAAGATGAGCCCAGGTTTGAGTTTAACTTCGAACTCGAGTTCATTTCATTTATTGTCCAAGTTAGTTCGAGTCTAAGTGCAAGCGGTCTTATTCAAAGTCTTTTGAAGCCTTTGGAAACTCAGACCTCTTGTAATTCAAATAGAGTTCAGGTTCAAATGTAGCCTTTCAAGTTCGAATTCTCTTGTATTTAGTTCCAATCTTTGTCCAGGCTCAAGTCCAAGTTCACAAGTTCTTGCTTGTATTCAAATAGTTTGAATCCAACTTGAGTTCTCTTATGTTCAAATATAATTTGTTGTATTCCAATCAAGTTCATATGTAGTCCTCTGTAGTTTATTCATTGGAGTCCCAATTCATGTCATTTCTTGAGTTCAGATAGCAAGCTCAAGCTTTATGTCTTTCGTAGCCCTTGCGAGTTCAAGTCTTGTATTTGCTTGAGTTCAAATCTTGATTCCTTTCAACCTCGTTTGATTAAATTCGATTTAGGTTTGATTTTATGTTCATTTGAGTTCAGTTCATCCTTCAAATTGAGTCCTTTGTTTGTCCAAATTTTGTTCAAGTCAGGTCCAAGTGGTCTTTTGTTCACCCAAAATTTCGGCAGCATTCCTGCATCTCTCCCGTTTAGGGGAAATTACGGAAAATTGGGCCTTTCCCACCACGCTTAAGAAAGCGTGTATGGTAGGTGCCCTCTTTCGAGGACACTGCGGCCGTGTAAAGTCTTCAATCCCCACCACGCTTAAGAAAGCGTGTATGGGTCTTCAAATGTACCTGAAAAGAAGAGCATTTGTTTCCCCACAGGTACAGAGCCGCGTACAGGTACTTAAGATTGTCCCCACCACGCTAAGAAAAGCATTTATAGGGCCTACCTGCCTCGCCATACGTGTCGCACCGGGTTCCCTTCCCACCATGCTTAAGAAAGCGTGTATAGGCAGTTTGCCGGCTCGACACGAATGCCGAGGATTGGATTTTCAGGTGATTACCCACCTCGTTGTAGGCGCCGCACTGGGGTCCCATCCCACCACGCTTAAGAAAGCGTGTATAGGCGATTTTCCAGTCCGCCGCAGACAACGAAGTAGGCTCTCAGAGTTTTAAGTTCAGAAGGGTTATACCTTGGCGACTGGTGAGGTGATGTGTTGGCTTGTGGACCGAGGCAAGTGAGAGAAGAGATCTTTTCTCTTCTTGCATATTGTGATTAACAAAAATTAACTTAATTATAACTAATACATTAATTATATTTAATTATAATTAATATCATTTAATTATGATAGATTAAAATTAATAATAACTAAATAATTAATTAAAATTAATGATAATTAACTTTTTGATTATAATTAAAGTATTAATTATAATTAATTATAATTAGGTATGTCTAATTATAACCAATTATAATCAATAATAATTAATGATAATAAAAGTTAAATATAATTAACAATAATTAATAATATTTAATTATAATTAATTATAATAAACATAATTAATAAATAATTATAATAAAAATAATTATTTAATTAATTACAATTAATATCACTTAGTTAACTAAGAATGAAATTAAAATGCCTTCCCTCTCCTCTTTATTTTGGCGAATTTACAGGATTTGGCCGAAGAAGTACGCGAGAGGGAGAAAATTACCCTCACGGCCAGGGAGCTCCAGTCGTTGCTTGCGATCAAAACGTTGTAACTTCCAATCCAACGGCAAGGGGGAAGCCGTCAAAGGGCGAAGTCGAATAGCAACACAGGAGCCGAAGAAGCATCTGGAAGGGGGAATGTTACCTTCACAGCAAGCTCCCGTTCGTGCTTCTGCTCAAAATGTCGTAACTTCTGATCTAGGAGGGAGGGAACGTCGGAGCGAAGTCAGACAGAGGCGAAGGAGGCGGAGAGGTTAGGGCTTCTCTCTCTCTATATCTCTCGGCTCGCTTTCTCTCTTTCTATGTTTCCCTCTCTCGGCTCGCAGGAGGCAGCGACGGGGTCGGGTCGGAGTAGAAGTTGGAGAAGGAGGGGCTTCGAGCGGAGATGGGTATTGGCGTCGGAGATCAGAGAGGTCAACAGTGACTGGAGCTTGCGATTGGGGAAGGAGGTTTCGATGTCTGGGAGTCCTGCGTGGGTTTGCTGGGGGATTCACGAGTGGGACGAAGCAGGGGGTTCGGCCCCTTTTAACAACATCAGGGAGTAGCGATCGAGGCGCTCTGAATAGGAATTCTGCGAGGATACGCGAACGACGACGTTTGCAGAGGTATGGGCGATTGTAGCCGTGATTTCTGCAGGGATACGGGTATGGGCCGCCAAATGGCAGAGATCCGAGTAGGTAAAAAAAATTTTATTTTGGCTTTTCTTTCGGTGGTCAACAGATGCCTTCGAATCGTTCGCGGAGATGGAACAAGCCGAAGATGTAAAGGAAGAAAAATCGGAGCGAAGCACAGAAGATATGTCTGGAATTTTTTCGGTAAGATCTGAACTCGGAAATAGATTTGACAAGGGATCTAATGAATGTAGAGTTGATGATGTTTATAGTAATCTAAAAGTCGAGAAAGATTATGTTTACAGTAGCCAGTGGCGGAAGTACTCTCGGTATTATATCCCGATACTGTGTTTTATTAGTACAGTATTATGGTCGGTATTAAGATCGGTATTTTCTCGGTATTTTTTGATAGTTTTATCTGTTTTTCTCGGTATTAATCTCAGTATTGGTCGGTATTTTTCTCAGTATTGCTCTTTCAACTTATTATATTCGCAATTCATGTTAGATTTCATATTGCGCAGGGTGTTTATTCAAGTGAGAAGGAAGCGTATGAGATTTATTGCAATTATGCTCATGACATTGGATTCAGTGTTCGGAAAGAACATCATAGTTATTGGCCTATTCAGGAGGATGGTATTTTGTGCGACTAACTTGCGCATGCCTTCTTCAAGGGAGTGGGGGATGTCAACATCAGGCTCATCAGTGTGGATGGGCACAGGTTCTTCACGGACTGGTGAGATATGGATTTGGGATTGTCTAAGGGGAGTGGAAGTCTTTGGTGAGCTTGAGGAGATGGGGAGATTTTGGTGGAGCTTCTTGGGTGATATGGTGGGAGCTTTTCTAGGAGAATGAGTGGGTGATTTTTGTAGTAGCTCTCTCTCCTCATCACTGACTCCCTGAAAGTGCTTTATTATCTGTACAACATTGATTCTCAAGGTGAGTTCAAATCAAATTGTAATTATAAGAGAAATTTTTCCAGACATTAGAATACCAGATCCTCTGCAAGGTTACGAACAAACGAGGTTGCTTCCTTCTCATTGTACAAAATATGGCTATCCCATCGAACAAAACGAGGTCGGGATTGTGCTTCCAATGGTTTATTTATTATTATATGTTCAAAGAACCAAATCTGGAAAAGTAAATTGCAATCATTTAGGAAAACTAAAAAGGTATACATTTTAAAATAATCACAACAAAACTGACTATATAAGAAGTGCACTTACAATTAAAATAAGTAGAAAACCATTGATGTAACTAAGGGGCCTCCCTTCGAACTACTTCCTTGTAATAACATCAAATTCACCCACAAGAAAATTTCGTATCGATGCAGGCCAATTGTATGTATGGAATTGTTCCACATGTTCAGCAAGCTTCAATATGTTTGAAGGTATTCTGAAGTTTGCCATGGGGAAAAAAAGATTTGACAATAAGAATGTTATGAATTTCACCATTAATTCATCAATCCGGGTTGACTCATCAAAGCTTTCAATCTCATGTCTAATATCGTTGGAGGTTTTCTCAATTCTTCCACTTCTTGGTACAAATACGTCACCCCTGTTGGGAAGTCCAATGATAAGAGCTACCTCATCAGAAGTGAACCGCAACTTTTTTTTTTATTATGAAGCACTGCCGCTGGATATTCCATTTGGTTAGCAGTGCATGAACGAGAGGAACGTTCTGACGGTATGGAGGCATCAACAAGAACTGATGCATATTCAGCTGCCTCAATGCATCCACGAAAGCTTCACCAAATGTGCTCACCAAACGATCACAAACTTGTCTAAATGAAGAAGCTCTGCAGCGAAAATGAATCCTTGGAGTATATCCTTGCACATAAATTGGGAATAAGAGTTAGTTCAAAGATCAATACCAAGCATTATATTAAAAAATATCGAGATAAATATCATTGAATACTGAGATAAATACTGATAAATATCGAGCATAATACCGAGAAATAAAAGGGCTACCAGTACCGAGCATAATACCAACTTATACCGAGGTAAAAAAACTGGAAGGTAAAGTAGCTGGAATACCTACAGAAAAAAATCGAACATGTAAAAAAGATAATACCGCCTAATACCGAGAAAAAATAGCTAGATCAATAATGTACAGAGAAATATCGAACAAATGAAGACTAGTACCGAGCATAATACTGACTAAAACCCAGCCCAAATGGCTGGATATAGCGACATACAGAGAAATACCGAACAAATAACGACCTGTACTGAGCATAATACCGACAAATACCGAGCTCAAAAATTGAAATACCAATCTGTAGGAAATACTGAACAATTAAAGCACAGTACCGAGCATAATATAGAGAAATACCGAACTAGTCAAGAGCAGTACCAACTGGAATGCCGAAAAAATATCGAGTAATACCTAATGGTCCTAAAAATAACAAAATACTAAGAAATACCGACAAGTCTACACCAATACCGAGAAAAATACCTCGAAATACCTAGATACCTAGCATTATACCGTTGTATTAAGAATGATGCATTTTTCCTACCAATATAATACAAACATATTGATACTGACCATGGAATAAAATCGAAAAACAGAAAAGATGATAAAACCCTAAAATCACTACCCTTAGGCTAAAGGTACACAGAATACTAAAAAATAACTTCAAGGCAACAAAATACCTTAGGCATTGTCGCTCCTGGCAGGAAATTGATGAGCAGTCAACAAAGCCGGAGATGAGCAGACCGCCTTGAATCCAGAGAAGGAAGAACTGAAGAGCTTGAAAATTGAGTGCCCGCTTTTTTTTCTTTTTGAAGCGACGGTTCGGTTCGGGGATACCAAACGCTAAAAGTGGGAAGGATGGTTCGATTCGCGGCTTTTTCGGCTTCTAGGCGGGTCGGGTTGTCGGGTCGGCATGGGGCAACGTGGCATGTTCCTATTGGGCTCTGGATGTAGAGCTACGTCCGATGTCCGCACCCAATAATTTCCTGCTTAGAGTAAATGGCCACTGGAAACATGTTGCCGTTAAACTGGCAATTTATGCTGATTAGTTATTTTTAATATTTTATTTTGCTGATTATTTTTATAATCCTAAAAAAAAATTAAATAAATTTTTAAAAACTTAAATAAAGAAGTTATGAATGCATAGCGAATATGAAAATAAGATATTATTATTATTTTTCTTTAAGATTTAAATTTTATTTAATTTATGAAAATTTAAATCCTAAGAAAAAAACTTAACTAAAATTTAATTTTGATATTTGTTATGTGTTATTTTCTGTATTTTTAACACGCAGATGGATTTTTTTTTTAACTTCTAAAATGATTTCTTTTTCAATGACTTTTCTGTTTTTTTTTTATAATCCTAAAGAAAAAAAACTTAAATAAAATATTTGTATGTTATCAATACAAATTAGATTTATTCAGATTTTTTTTGCCCTTATAAATACATATCGACTTTAAGAACTTAAATAAATAAATTTAAATTTAAGAAAAATTTAAATTAAATTAATTTTTATATTTATTATGTATTTATAACTATTTTATTTAGGATTTATAAAATTTTATTTAAGTTTTTTTTCATTAATTTTATTAAAAAATCAGTAAAAAAATATTTAAAATGCCACGTGAGCACATGCAAGTTAGTAGTCAGTTGCCCATTAAACAGGCTTGTAGGCCTACTGTTAATTTTTTTTAATATATATTTTGAAATGATTAAATTATTTATTATATATTCTTTTAAAATTTGTCCTATAAATTCATATTTTATGTAAAGGTAATTTTAAGAGTTTTGGATTTGTTTTAAGATTTGTACAATTCATAAAATCATAAATTGAAGAATTCGTAAGTCACATAAATAAGTTTTTTTCATAGGCATACCATTCCATATGGAAAATTAGGGGATACATAGCTTGGATTTCATCAAATTAGTTGAAGACTTTGTAAACTTGTATATGTCTTGTCAAATATTCAACTGGTAGTCGACAGGACATGACAGGTGCATCCAAACCTCGTGGACCCGCAAGAGAAACTATCCCAAGGTTTGTCCTGACCTGATTAATTGATACACTCAGAGTGGAGTCACTCCTCACATGGATAGTCAAAAGCCCTTGAAGATTGCTCAATTCACCACTCGCCACTTAGGGGGACTAGCCATCAAGGCTACTCGCCCTCACCCATGTCAAAGAACCAATCAATCATAATTGCCGCCTCAGCTACAAGAAAGAGCCCACTCAAGAGACTCTTAGCTCAGCCTATCGCAGCCAATCGGCCGTGGAGACCATTTTTCTGGCAACTCAAGTTCACTCACAATCCACCCCTAGACGATATAAAGCTCTTGTACATGTCACCAATGACTTTAAAGTGCTCTCTAGTCACAAATCTCTCTGTTCAAGACTCACTAATTCACTCACCTATGCCTATTTTCCCATACATACTTAGCACTAGTGAACTCGCCCCAAGGCAGATAATTAAGGTCAAGGAAAGAAATCTCCCATCTAGCCAGTCAAAGTGTGATACATGTCTAAGGCAATCTATACTAAAAGTCATTAAGCCATGTATTTTCTATCCATGTTGAAGTAGCCTTTCCTATAGCCCTCAAATCCTTGTAAGTAAAGGGTGAAGAGAAATATTTTAGATCTTTTTGTATCTTTGGAACCTACTGGCACTTGTATTACAAATATTTAAGTTAGCATGTTGCATCTCTCTCTCTCTCTCTCTCTCTCTCTCTCCCCAGAGCAGCAAGGTCGAGTATAACCCATGGATAAATTTGTAGCTAACATCCTTAAAGGTGCAGTGAGCGTGGATTGATGCCAATGACTAGAAGACATGCCCATCTTGAAAAGCACCCAAAACCCTTAGTGAATATGGAGAACCCCAACTACACTACTTGTCTCGATCTCATAGAGATAGAAGAAAGGTTGACAAAAAGTATCCAATATGCCCTCAAAAGGCTACCTAGGTATGCACAGAGGGAGAGCACTTGAGAAGCACTATTTGACTCAGCAGTTCACTATGGGAGGTCAGACAGTTAGGTGCAGACCTCAAAACCCATCTAAGATCCTACTTGCATAGTGATGAGTGATGAGGAATATAATCCATTAGCTCAACGAGTTAGATAGACTAAACTATAGTTGACCAATGCACTTTTTCAAGGAGATATCAAAAGCCAAGCCACCTCTTAGATTTAAGATGCCACACTCTAATCGGATAGGGGTAGGATTGATCTAATGGATCACGTTGTCACTTTTAAGCCAATAACCTCGTTGTTAGACAACGACGATGCTCTAAAGTGTTGACTAATATGTTTTACTCTCAAGAAGTTGACACTAAATTTGTTCACTCTCATAGTAGTGGGAGTTATTATCTTCTTCTAGGAGTCTAGATGCAAGTTTTTAACCCAATTTTTTAGGGCCCAAAAGCCCCTAAAGAGCTCCAAAGCTATGAACCATGAGAGTCATTGAGGAACTTTATTATAATGTTCAAGTGGGAGATGTTAGAGGTGAAGGACTTGGAGCCTATTGTCGCCCAGGCCGTCTTGACTTAAGGATTGAGAGAAGGCCCTTTTTCTCTATGGGATTAACTTGTAGCAGTCAAGAATGTTGTGTGAATTATTGGAGCTCATATAATAGGGTGGTCGAGTCATCTTCATCCACTTGACCCTATGAACTCACCTTAAGGAAGGATTGATAATAAGGGAAAGATAGAGAAAGAATTTTCCCAAGTGATCAAAGAGATAAGATGTATAATTATCATGCCCTAAGATCTAAATGAAAGAATTAGTCTTTTTTATCCTCTAATTAAATACCCAGAGCCACTAAATATTCATATACAAAATATACACCAGATATATCATTTTTACACATAATCATATACGCATGTCATATTTATCTAATCAAAATATTATTTTCAATAATCATGGATTCCTAACATATTAGTCTAAAATAGAATAACCCATGATTACAAAAGAATGCAACGTAAATAAAAATACCTATACAAAACTTTGATCAATCCTCACTCCACTATGGCCTTACCCTTCATTGAAACATGTAAACCATATAATGAGACAACAACTTAATAGGTCACACATAACCTATAATTTTATTCAATGTATGAAAATATAAATAATATGCATGTAATCATTCAGATCATATTAGTATGAATAATAAAGATTAGTATGAACAATATCAATCAACATGAATAGTAAATAAATGATGGATCAATAATCCCTATCTCAATCCTATTTCAGTGTATCATGCAAAATGTTATGTGAAATAGCATCATATACATGTCAATTATATCAATGGTTTAATAAGATACTCATATGGTTGTACTATATGCAATATAATAATGACAAAATTAATATGTATCGATTATCATAATAATATAATTATTATCTTTATTATCAATGTTCCATGTCTATGTTCTATCCATATCAATGCATCATGTCTATACATAAGAAATTAGTTATCAATGCATGTGGTATCTCCATTATATCAGTTATCATTATTGATGCAAGTCAATGTTATGAATGCCATCAATTATATCATAAATAATTTAAGTTATATCATATAATATCCATTATATATAATATCATATTAGTTCATATGTATTATATAGTAGTATATCGTATATCTATATCATATATTATATACCTTTAGCAGTCTTATCATATATCTTATTCATGTATCAATCATATCATATTACCTATATAATTATCATATATTATCAAATGAAATCAAGTTATATACATATATATCAATAATATTATGTAAGTCATGACCTCTACTTCATGTGGTATTTTTCCTATATCAGTCATATCATATATTGTAGGTCAATCAAACCAATAGGAATTAGTCATATCAGTCATGACTCTCATCAATCAATAAGTCAGGTGACTTCATGTAAGTTGTCACTTTCTGCTCGTCATTGTATCATATCATATTAGTCAAACTCCTTATGTCTCATTTATATTCTTTAGGATTACACCATAAACCTTTAATTAAAGGAAAGCCTATTGACTCACTGTTTTATACATGATAATATGCCTCTGACTAACATGAATCAGTCAACTCTCTAGCTAGCCTTTCTTGTAGATACATGCATATATTATATCATGTATTTAAAATTTATGATAGCATACATTATATATCAAGTACATATCTAATGAAATTCAAATAGCATGAAAATCATATTAGTACTGTGAATTGGAGCAGTTATATTAAGTATATCTATCAGTGTGCATGTCAGTGTGCATATCAGAATGCTTCTCATCAACAATGCATGTTATGTCAGCTATATAGTAATAGATGCATGTCATTTCAAACCAGATTAAACCAAATATAATAGTATTAAATCATTTTGTGTGTGTTTTTATTCATATCATTTTAGGTAAAATGCACACTTGTAAATATACCAAGTGAAAATTCAATATGATCATATAACTTGTACATAATGGATATTTCTATAAAATATCAAAAGTTACATGATAAAAGTTTGTTAAAACTAAAGATTAAATATTTTTATAAAATTTGAGAGAGAGAGAGAGAGAGAGAGAGAGAGAGAGAGAGAGAGAGAAATTCAAAAATCAAAATAATTGAAAAATAGAAATAGAGTTAAGGTCACTTACCACTAGATGAATAATTTTCACAACTGTCACAATGAAGAAAAATGGCCTAAGATGAACTTTCTCTCTGCCCTTCTCTCCTTTCTATGGACAAATAAATGAATGACCACTGATTCACTATAATGTTTCCTTAAACAAATCTGTATAGCCAATATTATACTACCTCAAGAGATAGATTAATGCTACACTATCGACTAAAAAAGCAAATAAAATTTATTTTCATAATCAAACTCAGAAAGGTAAAATTTGCATTCACCTATCATTTAGAAAATAAAACTAACTAATGATTAGCTTTAATCAGCGTCCAAAGATTTTCACCTATTTCAACAAACTAAAATATGGTTTATTTTAATCTTGGTTCTTAGGTTCCCATAGAGGAAAGCCTCTACGGTTAATTACATCTCAAAAGAGAAAACTTTTAATTAAAGTGGAGGCTAGACTTATTATAGATTTAAAAAGTTTATTATATTTGATTTAAATATTTACAGTTTTCAATCAATCATTCGAAAAATACTTTTAAAATTTATAAAATTTATTTAGAAGGTCGGGATAATCAACCCTGAAAAAAGTTTGAGAGGTGCAAATGCATATGGACTATTGCTTGCTTGGAGTGCATTGCCAACTAATCACCTAAGCATACAATTTTAAAACCATGAATTTCATGTTTGATGCATACATGTAAGATAGCTATTTTAATATCAGAATCAAGGATTTTAGTTCATATTTATAATCAGAGTTTAGTAATATGAATCAGATCAAATACACTAAACTAATGTAGTTTTGACATAAAGGCATCATAAACTATAAATTTTATTTTTAACTAAAACTAAATTTTCTAAAACTTTCTAAAAAATCTAGCAGCATAACAGCTCTAACCCATAGGAAAACTATAGTAGCCTCATTTCTCGAGCTCCTCATTCCTTGCCAATGGCTTGTGTGCTAGGCTAGTGTACATTGTAGAAAATAAAATGCATGTATGTATGTATGTCAGACAAAAGATGTTAGTGTATGTGGTACCACTACCGTATCATCCTAGAACTAGCATACATATTCATATAAAGTTTGAAACATGCACACTAAAAGAAACCTATGAAAAAGGCTGCCATCTAATACAAACTACCTCCCATATGAATGCAATGCATGTAATATGAAGCAATGTATGAAAGTAAATAATGTAAAAGAGAAATTTTATTTCATTTATATAAAAGATTTAGATAACCCAGGGTCTGTAGTAAAATAAGATGGTCAGGCTCCATAACAACAAATCTAATTTTCTACACCTATAATATATATAGATTTAAATTCACTTACTTTTCATCTTCTGACTCTAGGTATTTTCTTATAGAATTCCAAAAGAAAATACCCTCCAGAAAAGAGGGAATTATCTTTTGGAGTCCTATACATATACATAACAAGTACTTTTAAATCTTTATAACTCATTAACTCTTTACAACTCAATCTATATATATTCTACATATATAATGACTCTTCACATATACATCGTATCCTAGGTACATTCTACACTGACTCTTGCAAGTAATAAAAATAGTAAAGTAAATAATGAAAGAGTGTAATACAGGTGTATAAGAACCAAATGAATCTAATGCATCCTAACAAAGACTAAGGTTTACCAAGAGAAATTAAAATATTTATGACATTCAAAGTGTAGAAAATAAATAAACAAACACAAGATGCATCCAAGCAAGGCATTTGCAAGCATACCAAATCAGACACCGACCTTGCTTAGACTAGAACCAGTTGTCCTCGCAATTCATCTACAATATGGTAAGAAGGTTGTGTGGCTTCAATATGTTCTGAGGGATTTATTATTTAAGTTGGTTTAGTTTGGAAGTGTTGTTTGTTAAAGGCAAAAGGGATTTTAAATTTAAGTCGTAATGATTTTGTATTTTATTATTTATGTTTAAAGTGTTAGAGTTGATTATTTAATTTTAAAGATTCATGTAAACTACTGACTTCAAAGTGCGAAATATACTAACCTACAAGTCCTAAAGCTCATAATTTTAATGCTACCATTCCCCCATATAGGATATATTGGTTGCATAGAGTCTTTGAGGTTTATTAATCATTTATTAGATGATTTAAGAGAAAAGCCTTATAAATCCAATACATGTATGCTCTCAAAAAGGAATTAAACATAATGTAATAAGGCTTTTGATTTATTAAGGATTCATTAAAGATTAAATCCCATGCAATTGTACCTTTCAAAAGGAGGTGAACACAATGTATAAAGGCCTTTGATTTATTTAAAATTTATTAAAGACCCCTAACCCTAAATCCAATGCATTTGTATCTTCCAAAAGGAGTTAAATATAATGCAAAAAGATCTTTTTATTTAATTAAAATTTACTAAAGACCTCTCAATCTAATGCATTTTTGTCTTCCAAAGGAATCAATCATAAAGTATAAGAGTCCTTTATTTAATGATCTAATATTTAATTATCAAATTCATTTAATTAAAATAAATTTAACCAAATGAATTATCAAATTTATTTAGTTTATGTCAATTAAAATTTGATTATTGTTCACTAATTTTTATTTGATTTATTTAAAATTTTAATGATTTGTTTAAATTTTAATTAATTTTTATTTAATTTTCTTTAATTTTTTAAGTTTGATCACTTAATTTTATTTAATTATCTTTGAATTTTATTTTTATTTATATTTAATTTTTTTATTTAAATTTTGTTTATTAAAAATTTATTTATTTTTTGTATTTGTTTAAGTTTTTAAATTTCTTCTTTATATAAGGAATTTGCTATTTGATTTTTATTAACCAAATTAATTCAAATATTCAGATAATTGAGGTTATTAGTTAAGGATAACCAATAGACCAATCCCTAAATATTTGATTTTTTATAATTTTTAATTATTATTTAATTAAGTGTTAATTTTAATTAAAATTGAAGTTTGATTTTAATTTTCATTTATTGTATGATTGATTTAGAGTTATTGTAATTTATTTCATATTTTTATGATTTTTATTTGATTTATTATTAATTTTAGAAAAATCCACCCCAAAATAGGGGCTTATTCTTGGATTGGTTAATTAAGGGTCTTAATGTCTTCCAATTAATGTGAAATTAATTCCTGTCATGTAAATTGTTACTATGTATGCTGGTTTCATTCCTATTGGATGTGATGGGAATTTCCTAGAATTTTTATTATTTGTCTAAATCATGCCTTAAATTATTTTTCCTAGGTGTCTCTACTATTCAAATTGGTTTGAAATTCATGTGATCCAACCCTTGCAATAAGAAAACAAACCACAACAATTTGGTGCCCTAATGCTCTATAGAATGATCACCATGAATTTCAAAGATATCTTCTCCTCTGATTATGGGCTTTGTTGATTGTGTTGCTACCCTGCCAGTTCTGCCAGGTCTAGCTGGGCTGCTTTTAATTTGGATTGCCTGGGGTTAAGTGCTGCCTTATGTGATATTGTTGTTTGGTTTTATGGCACTGTGATCACTTATGCTGAAGGGAGTATCTCTATATCCTTTTTTGTTAAGTATTTTGGGTACCTTATCTTAACTAATATTTATCCTTTATGTTACATCCTTTATTTGCTTTGTCTGTTTTCCTCTTGTTTTAGCTTGTTCTTGCAGGATAAAGGGAAGGTTAATCTGGTGGATGTTTTGTTTAAATTTTGCAGAAAGACTACACTCAATGATAATTTTTTTGTCTTTCTTTTTTGGGTGTTGTCCTTTAATAGCCCTAGAATGTTACTAGATGATTTTGTAACTTATAGTATAGGAGACCATCAGCTCTTAGGATTTTTTTATAGCTCTTTTAAGCATTGGTGAGCTGAAGGTCCCCTTTAAGGATCTTGTGATCTTTAATTTTAATTAACGTGTAGCCCCCCCCCCCCCCCCCCCCCCCCCCCCCTTAAAAAAAAAAAAAAGAATTTCAAAGATATAGATCAAAATATGACCTATAAACTTAAAAATTTACGACAGAAAAATGGGGGCTTCAAATAGACTCAAGAAAACTATGGTATGTTAGGAACATACCATAATTTTACTAGCCAAATTTTAGTCTAAATCAACGAGTATACAAAGAGTAACTGAGTCAAATAGGAATTCACTCAAACTGTAATTATTCCTTATATGATAAATGAATGTATCTAATTTATTTTTAATTGAAAGAGCTCTTTTCTCTAATTCCATAGAGCTCTTAAATACATAAAATGGGTCAGAAATGGATTTATATTGAATTTTTAAAGATATGGGTCAATTTATGACCCATATGTTTGTAAATTCAACCATAGATAAAGATATGGGTCAATAAGACTAAAACATTATGGAATGTAGGAAACATCCTCCAATTCATCCTAGTCAAATTCGAGCTCAATCAGATGACTATTTATGGAGTATTTAATAAAATTCAATAAATAGAAAAAGTACAATAATTCCATAAATATTCATCAATTTTATTTAAATTTATTTTTAAAATGTCGGGCTTCTCATTCCAAATTCATAGAGTATTTACATGCTAAATTTTGATGAGAATTGGATTTATTGTAATTTTTTGAAGTTCTAAGGCATGAATGTGCATTTAAACCCATTTTAGTGTTAGTTGATGCCCTCTACACATGACTGCTATTGGAGGCCAAGAAGGCAACAACAGCTGATTGGGAGTCACTTAAATGAGTCAGCTTGCATTTGGACTATGTGATCTTGCATAAGGCTTATCAGACGGTTCGGATTTAATCTCTCAAACTACAGGATTGGGGGCGGGGTGGGGGCGGGGCGGGGGTGGGGGCGGGGGCGGAGGCGGGGTGGGGGGTATTTACAACAACAAAATTACAGCCCTTCATTTCAAATAAAAAGGCTGAATGGCTATGATTGCATCTTCTTCCTCTAGCCAACCGAAAATAATAAGATAAAGAGGGATTTAAACTTAATATTAAGTGGATACAATACCAATGTTGTAAAAATCAGACCGGACAATAAACTGGAAGAAGAAAAGGTTCACGGTTCGACTGGTTGAACTGGATGATATAATAAATAATAATTTATTAAAAATTAATAAAATTAACATAATATAATATAAATATATGAGCATTTAATAATATTTATAAATTTTAAAATATATATAATAAAAATTATAAATATAAATATCATTTAAGAATAATATATTTATATATTTATAATTAAATATATTTATAAGAATAATATTTAATATAATATATAAATTTATAATATTGAAAATTTAAATTATTAATTCTTATAATATACATTATAACAAATTTATAATAAACATTGCCCAAATTTCCAGCCCAACTAAGCCCAAATTTACATTCTAAACTATTCATGTAATTTTTTTAGTCTCACATCATCGGTGGAGTTTAAGGTGGTTGTCTTTAACCCTTTATATAGTGTGAAGTACACACTTTTTACTAAATAAATTATTTTAGATATTTGAGAAAACATGCATAGATTATAGTGTAATGAATCATCATATTTAATAAAAATATTTAAAAAGTTTAAAGAATTTAATAAACTAAAATATTTTGTTTAAAATTTAATTAAAATAAAAATAATTTTTTTGTAGAATCGACCGGTTCTTTTCAACCCGAATTGGTTTAACGGTTCACCGGTTGAACTGTCGGTTTAATCCGGCTAGATGCGAAGCCATTTCTGTAAGTTGGATCAGACCGGCCACCCGACCGGTTCACGGTTGAACCGGCTAGTCTGGTCTGATTTTCAAAACAATGTTTAATACCATGAAACTTCATATTTATGCTTCTATATATTTATATATTTGTTCTATGAAGTTTAGAACATTATATAATGAGTCATGGAGGTCATTTTAAAAATGAGATCTAGATCTAGGTTTGCTATTTTACCTTGATTTAGTGAACCTCCTTGCTTGTATTTGGGCTTGGTTTGCTCCTTAGCTCAGCACGAACAACTTCTTTGAAGAGGTTGAAACTGGACGAGCAACATTAGAGAAGTTTAGGATGCTTAGATGGACGAATAGCTTGATTGGGTGTCGAGCTTATCGCCGACAAGCTTTAAGCAGTGAGAAAATGCTTGGAGAGTATGCAGGAGTTCTTGGAGAACCAAAAAAAAAAAGGCTATGGAGATGAATTGGAGAAAGAATAATGTTTGAATGAGGATTCCAAGCTCTCCAAATTAATTCAATTATTAGGATTCATTAGGTAGGTGTCTTGGATGATTGCCATCATGTGGAGGAATTTTTTAAGGAGAAGTTTATAACAAGTGGCATGGCAAGTTTGAAATTAACCTTGAGTCCTTTCACAGGAGGCATTTCAAGCTAAACTAAAGGTTGAGATGTGTTTAGAGGGTGCTTAAGAAGTTTCTAGATTGGTTTAGGAGGGTTTAAATGGGCTGAAACGATTGAGTCAATTTGGAAAGAATTTGAGTTTAATCAAGACTTATTTTTAAATAAATTTAAGTGGAATATACTTGACTTGACTCAATCTTATTTAATTTAAATTAATTATATTTGACTTAAATTTGACTTGAGTAAATTGAATTGGATTAATTTGTTATTTATTTATTTTCTTAGAATTTATTCTTACAAAAATGCTTATATTTTTAATATAATAAATTCTTAATTTATTTATTAAAATTTTATGCTCTAATCTATTAATGATAATTCATTTTAGATTTTTATATGATTTTATTTTTTTAATTATTAGATTTATTAAGAAAATGCTTTAACATTCTCTCTCCTCAACACATATCAAATGACATCCAATTTGAACACGAATATACTCATTTGATCAGTCTCGATGAGCCAGACGCAACAATGCAATCCATTTTGTAAGAAAAATTCATAATTGAAAATTTTTACATAATAGACAAATATGTGCACGAAAGGTTCAAATACATAAACTAAAGTAAAACTTTCATTCTTCAAAGTGCTCAGAAATGCCAAGAAGTTCACTTGGAATGAAGACTGAGAGGTTAACTTCTAACAACTCAAACTCCTTCTCTCTTCACAACTCTTGCTTCAAAGTCTAAGACTAAGCAAGGATTTGCTATGTTACTTGGGAGTAGGCAAGGATTTTATCAGCTTAATGCTTGTCAAAAAAGAAGGGAAGAAATAATGGCCAGTATAATATATATGTGAGCAAAATAATAATGGGCATAAAACAAAGATACCCAATCATTGAGAAGCTTGCATGATCTTTGGTAATATTAGCTTGGTGACTCTAGCCTTAAGCCTACTCCATTCAATTCATCACCAAACACCCACTCAATGCAATGCTCACCAAACCCAATCATTATGGGAGATTATTGAAATGGATAGTGGAGTTAAGAGGATTTTTAATCACTTATATGCAAAGGAAACCAATCAAAGCTCAAGAGCTTGCAAATTTTCTTTCCAACTCAAGGCGCTAAATAAGAAGAGACCAAGAGTCATCATCATCCCTAGACCCTCTGTGTTCATGGAGCTTTTGGCAAGCATGGTTTATGTGTGAGCACGATATTAAAGAGCCCAACATGAATTGCCATCACTCATGCTACCAACATTAAGTTCAAGGTGACAAACAATCAAGCAAAGCATGAGGCCTTACTCACCAATCTACGACATGCTGTAGACCTAGGAGTGACTCAGTTGGTGGTACATTCTAACTCATAGTTATTGATAATCCAAATAAATGGTGAGTATAAAGTAAGGAATGAAATATTATTAAAGTATTTCATCAAGGTGAAGGAAGATTACTTCAAATAGTCTAAATACCTAGGAAGCAAAATCAACTTACTAACCTCCTCTCTAAGAAAGGAAAATATGATGGGTAATTAGATATCAAAATAATAAGATAGGAATTTAAAGAAGAAGGAGTTATGCTGGTGGAAGGTAGCTGCCCATTGAGTTAAATAGATGCACTCCTAGAATATTTGTGGATGATAATAATAAGCACCAAGATAGGCGACCAGTGATAATTGAAAATAAAGGTGGCTTGTCATCTCATAATTGGAGGAGAAATGTTTAGGAGTTTGGTGACTCCAACCAACTAAGGTGTATGAGGAAAGATGAGAAGGGAATTATATTCAAGAAGGTCCACTCAAGCTACTACAATAGTAATTCAAGAGGAAGAACACTAGCACATAAAATTTTGAGAAAGGACATTTTTTTCTAATTACTCTAAGGGGTGATGTGAAGGAATTCTCAAGAACGTGCCATCAATGTTAGAAATTTGCTCCCAAGCAGTTGCATCCATCTCACAAGCTCCAGCCCATCAATAACCTATATTCATTCACCGTGTACGGGACGAACCTTTTAGTATCAATCCCACTTTCTTATGGGCAAGGAAAGTTTATATTATTCATTATTTACTATTTCACTAAGTGAATTGAGACTAAGATACTTGCTAAGATGGCCTCCATCATTATTAGGGACATTTTTATGAATTCTTAAAAGGAGGTCATATATACAATGCAAGACTAGGGTTGAGGTCATGAGATTATTCCCCAACCAAGTATCCAAGGTTACCCTCCAATCTTAGAAAGTGATATTGAAAGTGAGTTGAGAAAGATATTCTTCAGTGATGATGAGAAAGACATTGAGATCATGTAAATATTTTTTTAATAAAAGAGTATTATATATATGCATATTGTTATTTTTCTCTTTCACATATGCTTTCATTGATGCATAAATTTGATTGGGCTTTATGTATTCAAATGTGAATATGGATTTGACAAAATGAATCCTTCCCTACTCACATGTGTAATAATTATGAGTTATACCAAAAGGTTAGAAGAGTTTATAATTTCACCAAGTTTCTCAAATAAGTAGCTAAGTGGTTTTTGGATTTGTATGGAAGAGGGTTGGAAAAAATTCCTTTAGGGTAGATTGGCTTAGGTTGTTTATTTGGGATGTTGCACTAAATCTTAACATGAGGTTGAAAATGCTGAAGAGAAACTATCAAGAATTTTTGACCTATCTAAGTTATTTGTAAGAGTATCAATTATGATTTTAACTACTAGTGAAAGAAGTCAGATTAAATTCCCTTGGGTTAGTCTTCCTTATACCATCGTTTCTTTAAAAATTGTGACCAAGTTTAAGGAAGAATATCTGAATAATATGAAATTTAAGGAAAAGAAACAAAATTTTATTAATCTAATGGAAACAATTTTATATTAATATGATAAGGTAATTCATTTGAAAACAGAACTATAAAAGCAATATATTTGTTTGCTTGCTAGGAGTTACTAATAATACTTATGAAGAGTCTCAGAGTTCTAAGTCTAAGAAATCAACTTTCTTTCAGAATTCTTGAACTTTAATGTTTTGAACTTAAACATAGCTATGAGAGCTGTTTGTGCTTGGTTCCTTTTACAATCACTTCAAGATTATGCATCACCAAATCTTAGTAGAGATAGGTTAGGCTTTTATCCTTCTATTGATTGAGTATAGGAAGTGATCTTGAGTTGGGCCACATCTCATATTTCTGGTGAAAATCTAAGTATATTAAAATTTAATAGGCTCAAAAGTTAAAACCCGGGGTTTGGAACCCAATGTAGACCAAGATGATGGCTTATATGCTGCAGTAAAGGTTGTAAGGTATTTTTCTTGTTAGGGTTTGCAAGTTAGTGTGATAGGCCCATAGAATGTTAGGGAGATTATTAGTTCATTTCCTCTTGTCCTTACCAAAGTGCATTTTTAGACTTTTATACATGATCAAAATTATAACCTTGATTTACTTGTTTGCCTGAGGATGGGCTATAGCCTTGTGTGGTAACTAAATATAAAGATCTTTACGTGAAGACTTTTCAATGAATTGAATCTAATTATTGATGTATCTTTGTAGGGAGGCTGAAGCAATAAATTATATAATTCTTGATAAATTATTTTGAACTGTCTTCCATGATCTACTGTTAGAATATAGTTGACAACTATTGCACTTTCCTATAAGGGTTAATAAAATCCTTACCTCATGATCTTGAGAGTGAGTGCTTTCCCTCCGATGTGTTCTCTACACATTCCTAAATGGACCTACACTGTCACATAATCAGCATTTTCTAGTTAGAAAATTTTAAGTTACAATTTAGTATATGTCCCTTTATATAGTTTGAATGATAAAGTGTGTGGCTTGTCTTTAGAGGTAATTAGCAACAGTTAAGGCTTTGTCCAATTGTTCAAGAAGGACTAGATGGGTTTGACCCAAGTGAGCTCTCTTGATTCATTAATAAATTGCATCATCTAAGGACAGTGATTGTAGGGGAAGTGTATCTCTTCAATACACATATTGAAAAGATTTCTAATAGCCAATAGAGCAAGCTTGGAGAAGGAGTTGGCCCCAATGTTCTAGTCCCACAGTATATTAATGATCTGATATGTCTTAATACAAGTAAGAAGTGACTTCACCAAATGGAAATACTATGCAAATTATGGATTATAGGCATAAAAGTATCCATCAAATTCGGTCTTTACAAGTTGAGAGTCAGTATAAATAACCAGGCTCTAAACTTCATTAATAATGATAAGTTTTTGCCATGCAATTAAATCTTCATACTCACTGATGTTATTAATTGGTTAGACATTTAAATGGAGTCTATGTTTTAAGGTGACTTATAGGGGGAGGCAAGCAAGATTCTGACCCCAACACCAGAGCTTTTAAAGCACCATTAAAATCTAACATCCAAAAAAATCAATGGGGAAGAAGAATAATTAGCTCGATAGAGAAAAGTTTAGCGCATTCGACCATAAATTCTGTGATTATTGTGACTTGTTTTCTTGCTTAATTAAGAAATGGATGGAAAACTCTCTTAGCTCCACTGACCACTTGATCAATCTTCTAGAAGTATCCAGTTTTTAAAGGATGTTTCTTAATGAGGGATGAGTATACACACTAATGGTGTGGGCTTTTAAATATGACTACAACTTTCATGCTTAAAATAATTAGGCTAATACTATTTTATTGACCATTATGCAGTGCCTTCTATTTTAGAGAGAATATGATTAAAATTATACATAAATTGTTATAATAAATTATCCTCTTATACTAGTATTGAGCATATAGCATGGATAAAGACATATAACATCTCTTTTTGATTTGGTTTACAAATAAAGGCTATGAGGCCAAGTCTGTTCAAAGTTACTCTAAGGCTTCATATCACTCTTCTATCCTTTGGAAACTTTTATTGTGAGCACTTCTTAGTATATTGAAGAATGGTAAGTATTTATCTCCAAAGCAAATTAAGAAGCTAAACAAATCTATGAATCTCCTATTTAGGTATTACACATCTTTAATATTTTTTATGGTACCATATCTTTTTAGTGCCATGATCTTCTTGGGATTGGCTTCATTCCCATAATGGTTGCCTATGAATCCAAGAAAGTTTCCTAAAATGACTAAAAAGGTGTGTTTGACTGGATTGAGCTGCATATTGTGACATTGGAGGAGGTGAAAGCATTGAACAAACATGTCATTGACATATACGTCTATTGTGTGCCCTATAAGGTCTTTGAAGATCTTGTTCATGAGAGGTTCATAGTCAACTTTGACATTCTTCAAGCTAAAATACTAAAATTTGTAATAGTATAATATTTTATATGCCAAAAAAGAAGTTGCCTCCTCATCTACAGGATTCATCTTTATGTGATTATAACCAATGCAAGCATCTATGAATTTTAGCATTTGATCGATGTCCAAATATAACATCAACAATTTAATCTATATGAGGGAGAGGAAAACTATTTTTAGGTAAAATTTATTAAGGTTAGTTTACTCAACACACATTCTCTAAGCCCCAATATCCCTCTTAACTATGAAAATATTTTCCATCCAAGTCAAATAGTGCACTTCTAAGATAAATCTACCCTCTAAGAGTTTATTAACTTTCTACTCAATTGCTTTTTGGTTATTTCACATGAAAATTTTCCTCTTATGTATGATCATTTTACATGTTGGATCATTCTTGAGGGAATGCATATCTATTTATGGGTCAACCTAAGGCACATCTATTAAACTCTAGGTAAAAATGTCTCAATTCTTGTATATGAAATCTATATAGTCTAGCTTATGCTTTTTGGAGAGTAATGAATTGAATTATATTAACCATGAAGGATGCTTGTCTACTATATGGATAAAATTTAGTTCTTCAACAGAAGAAGTTCTCTAGCACAGAAGTCTCCAAAAATTGATTGGAAGGACCACCCAATTATTGCATCAATTACATGACTCAAAATTTACTATTATAAATTAGATTGAGTGAGTCTCTTGTCAAGGGAATTTGCCAAGTCGGATAAGGAAAATAATTTTCCCTTCCAATTGGACTAGTCAATTATCAAACCCATATGATTATTCATAGTAGAATGAGGCTTCTCCCTAATTAGGCTTATGTTGAAAATTATGGAGTATAATAAGACATTAATGGAGCTTCCATTATCAAGAAAGATCCTTTTAACACTTTAACATGGGCTATCAATCCCTACATTGATGATAAGTGGGAGTCATCGAAAGTAATAGAGTGATCAACATGAGATCTCTTACATACTGACTCATCAGTGGTGGTGATAAACTTAGTTGCATAATAATGAACCTTCAATGATGGTTTTAATTTCAACAACCATTTAGTAGTTTTCTTGCTATCACTGTTGTGCTAGTTGCCCCTTGTGAGAGTAACATCCTTATGGGTGAGTTATTTTTGTATTAATAGACAAAGATAACTAATCAAATCAACATTTAGATTTCTTCTTTGAACTACTTGCATGCTTTAATGGTGTATTCACAGCTTCAAATAAAGTTACAATATTGCTCTTAATGTTTTTAGTTTAATTTTAATTGATTTAGCTACTTATCTATTTCTTCATCCAGAATTGACATCAAGATATTAATGTGGGATGTAATGAGTATTGTGTACTCCTCTTTTTAAGGATCAAAATAGTGGTGTTTTTATCAAGGGGGAGATCATGATTCCCCTATTACTCGAACTTTTTTTTTTCTGAGATAGCTTATTAACAAGTTTTGGTGCTTCTTGTGGTTGGTTGGCCATGAGTTGCTAATTTTTTTTTAATGGGTGTTAATGACCTCATTGGCTAATATTGATAGTTCTATACTATGGATTAAGTCAGCATAGGAGTGAAAAGTATCTCTCATCAGTAATGAATAGAGAGACCTAGGATAGATCCCTCCTAAAAAAGACCCCACTTAACAGCTTAAGATCTACTCCTCAGATTTTGAGATCTTCAAAAGATAACCTGTGGAAGTACTCTTATAGAAAATATCCTTTATTCTAATAAATTCTTGAGAGGTAAGAAAACTTATTGATAATTCTTTGATTTATAGTGAACTGTTAAAAAAGTATGGTTAGTTCAATCATGGTCGGGATGGTCCCTCATAGAAGGGAGTGGAATCATATATGAGCTTGTCCTTTGAGAATTGTAAGGAAAACTTGACATAGGAACACATTTGAGGTTAATTAATTTACATGATGATCCTATAGTGATTAATATGTTTGTAAGGGTTGATCCCTCCATCATAAGTGTCTACATTCGACATCATAAAACCTATTGGAAGGATGTTGAAAGATATCTTTAGTTAGAGAAAAGGACTCATGAAAACTATGGTGAAGAGGCAACTAAATACCACCCCATAAGGGAAATTCCTCTTGAATTAAGTGTCATAACTCATCGCAAGACATAAAGAGGAGTGTCAGTGTGGCAGGGTTAAGCCATGTTATTGATGATTAGTATAAGAGGGTGGGCAGGTAGAGCAGTATGAGATGGATACGTGGAGCTACCAGTGTAGATGACATCTACATCCTACTGTTAAAAATAACGAACCCCTGTCTAATGGCGAGAGTCTTATCATGAGCCTTCTCAAGCTGGATAGCTCCAACTAGTAGTTGATCTTGAGGGAGACAAGGGAGACAGGTCCCTTCATGTTGTGTTAGCTTGACTACCAAGTCCCCATATGAGCTAAAGTATTTAATTCTTAGATAGATCTATCTTACAAATACGATCATCTTGGGATGGAGCTCAAGTACCTTTGCTAATAAAGTTATGCTTATTGGGCTAAAAAAAGGTATATATCTTCTTGCTTTAAAAATTGGTCCTTGGAATGATGAGCAATTGAGTAAGAGGCTCCATTATTGTGATTTTTATGCTTATTGGACATTAAATAAGTGTTTGTAAGGCTTATGATGGTGGGCTTACTTCTCACAAATGGTGCCAAACTATTATGCTAGAAAATTCATCATAATAGAGTGAGAAAGTTTTACATTTTAACTTTGTAATAGGATCCAACACAAAAAATAATAATAAAAATAAAAAAAGCATGGATGACACTAAAATTTTTACATGAAAAACCCAAAAAGTGGTAAATTATGAGGCTTGACTAGCTAAAATAATTCTACTTGTGAGGGTTGATTGCATATGTTTGCTCATCCCAAAATTTTGAGATGGAAATATTACAGAAGTATAGGGAGTTAATAAAAAATTTCATAGAGTTGATATGGAATGAAAGGTGTTCTAATAGTTTTTGATGAGTGACGAGAATCTAATAGTGTTAATTGAGTGGTAAAATTAATAATTATGATTGGGTAGCAGTGGTATGATGGTGGTAGTTTTGTGATGATAGTGGTGGTTTGATGACTGTGGTCAAGCAGTGATGCTTTGGTAATGGCGGTCGGGTGATGACAATCCAATAATGGTGGTTTAGCGATGGTGATCTTATTATGGTGGACCGATAATTTTTAGTAGAGTAGTGGAAATATAACAATAGTGGTTGCCCAAGGGTAATCTGATGATGGTAGTTTAGTGATAGTGATGTAATGTTGGTGGTCTATAGACGCTGGTGGTATGATAACTGTAGTTAGGCGATGTTGAATTAATTATGGTAATTAGATGGTGGTCTAATAATAGAAGCTGGCAATGTTTCGATGGAATGGATTGGTGGTGGTGCTTGGGTGGAATTCTAAGATTCTTCAAGCCTTTGAGCTCTCTTGAATCTCAAGACAAGGGTCCCCTTCATGTAGAGTGTAGAAACCTATTTATAGATTATTAGAGTGGTACACCCTATAAAATGGAGAAAATTCAGCACTCCATCGGATGGCTTGTATTGATTTTCTTGATTTTGGAGTGTTCATTCAACATTTAAGCGCTTTAATACCATCAAAATTAAGTGATTATGGACTCATTGGTTTTGTCTCATTAAAATGTTTGAATTGACCATAAGCATGCCAAATTTGGAGATAATTTAGTATCCCAAAAATTTAACTATACTTAAGCTCTTAATTTTGGTTTATTTTGACTCAGATTGAATCTTTTATTTTTGATCATTATGTTTGTGATGCCTGCTATTTAGAAACTCAGGCAATTAAGGTAATTTAGAATAAATGTTAATTTAAACTTTATTTACATGATGATATAAGTCTTAAAGCATTTAATGAGATCTTAAGTGATTTAAGAATCTAACTGAAGCAGTGAATTTAAATTTTATCAAAATTCCTCTAGTAGTGATGTGACGTTGAGATGGGTGGCTCTAGAGCATTTAGCTCTCTATTTGGGAGGAAAAGCTTAAGGAGGTCCTGCAGCATTGGGAAGCATCAACCCGATGTCAAGCCCTTTGTTTGAATAATTCTATGAGAATATGGAATATTCTATGGTGCTGTGGTACTTGGGATGTGAGCACCATGATGCCAGAACAAATTAGTGTTTTTAAAATAATAAATATCTAAAACCATTTTATAAAACTCATTCCACCCAGTCCTTATTGGAGAAGAAGAGAAGAGATAAAAAGAAAGAGAGAGATTTTGGAGGCCAAAGCTTGGGTTTCGTCCATCGAGCCTGCTAGGAATTCGTAGAGCTCAAGGTAGACTTTTAAACCTCTATCTCTTATTTCCGTATCAGTAATTCTATAAAATAATATGCTTAAAATTTTATTTTTCCTCAGATTTTATAATATTTTCACTATGTAACTTATATTATACTATTGTATGCTTCATTTTGAACATTTAACTATAAGAAGTTAAATTTATGCCAGTTGATTTTTCCTGTGATGATTTTCATGTATATTAGGTAAATAAGGATTTTCTGGTTTAAGCTATAGTTTTATGAAAGGCTTTAAATGTTGTTCTGGTGGGAAAGCCTTTACACGCTAAATTTGTAATATTAGAGTAACTTTGGTACTTCATGCATCATTCAAATAGTGCAGTAAAGTCATAATTAATTACCATTGCATTTAAATTGCATAATTCATAATATGACATTGGAGAAGTTCTTATTCTGAAATGTGAAAAGTGCACTCTATGAAATGTTATAAAGACCTTATATGTTCTATTTTGGCCCCATCTACCTTGTGTAGATATAAGAGATTATGGCCCCACTTCTTGAAAGTGGGTGTGGGAGGTTATTTTATTTTGATTCTAGCCCCACTTGCTATATAGGGGTGTGGGAGGTTAAAGGGAGCTATAAGTGGAAGTGGAAATGTAAGCAGACATAAGGACATATTCATACATTGTTTATTTTGATATATTAAGTACAAATGATAATTTGATGTGGTTCTAATAGGTTCTAAATCTCTTTATGAATCCTCATGAAATGAGAAAGTTATGCACAAATGAAACTCTAATGGAAAGTATTTTATGACACCATTTAAAGCTATGTGAAAGTGAACTATACAAATGTAAGTAATAATTCTAAACCTAAGTGTACTTTATTAACCTTAAGAAACCATATCTCATTAGTACTTTGTTTATTCTTTGCTAATTAATGAGTTTTATAGGGTGCAGTAGAGCCTCAGGTAGTAGAAGACTAGCTGATGAGGATAGAAAAGTCATTCGATAACATGTAGTGTCTTGAGAGGATAGGAAGGTTCTGTTAACCATGTTTTTATTAGATGGTGAGATAGAGTGCCAATAGATAGGCTAATAGAGAGACATATAATAGGGTAGGTCGAATGCAGAGATTTCTTGGGAGGAGTTTGCAGAAACTTTTTGAAGCTGGTTCATGTTGCCATCTTCTAGGCGGCAAATGTATGAGTCATTTTTGAGGTTAGTGCAAGAGAGTAAGATAGTAATGTAGTATGAGGTGGAGTTCACATATCTTGCTAGGTATGCTCCCTAGTTGGTCAGCACCGCTAAAGAGAAGTATCACCATTTCCTATGAGGTTTGAGAGATGATTTGTAGCACCCGTATGTGCCATTTCACATTTATGCTTTTTTTTAATCTCATGGAGAGAGCTAGGCCAGTGGAGAATAATTTGATGTCCACCTAGTAGAGGTGGGATGGATGCAGGAAGAGATTTGGTGGAGAGTCTTTTAGAAGTTCATTTAGTGGCAAGAAGTCTAGATTGGAGGCTAGTGAGTTTAGAAGGGGGACCCACAATATTTTGGAGTGTAGGAGGATCAGTGTTAATTAGCAGAACTCAAATTTGTGGATTGTGTAGGAGGATGCATATGGGTCATTATTTTATGTATACAAGTCTTTGCTTAAGGTGTGGCAAGTCTGGTCATGAAGTGACACAATATTCGTTGAGGGCACCAGAAGGCAGACCTAAAGCTAGGGGCAATTAGAGATAGGGGAAATAGACATACCCTTTTAAAGCAATCATTGAGGCTTCTTAGACCCATGGTCATGGTAGATTCGAAGTAGGCAACATACAGCAGGGTCAACAAAAGGAGTTTTGAGGATGCAACAAGAGGCAAAGGAGGCGTTGGATGCAGTAATAGGTATGATATTTATTTATGAACTATCTTGCTGTATTATACTTGATTCTAGAGTCAACCACTCATTTATTTTTGAGTATGTTATAGATAGCTTGGATAAAGTTCATGTCTACCTATCATCTAGTTTATTTATTTTAATGCCCAATGATGAATATTTGATTACTAGCAAGTTATTCAAGTGTGAAAAAGAGATTTCAAATAGAAAGTTAGAATCAAAACTAATTATATTGCCTATAACAAAATTTGATGTGATAGTGAGTGGATTAGCTAAGTAAATATGGATCCTAAATTGATTGCAAGAAAAGAGTGTGTCTATGTATCGAGGAGAGCTATTATACTTTTAGGATGATAGGAGTGTCTTATCCTCTCTGATCTTCGTATTATATGTTGGTAAGGCTTGAAGGAAGTGAAATTCTATATTTTTGGCATATATAAAGAATTTAAATAAATTTTTTAAGGGTATTGAATGAGTCCCCGTAGTAAGAAAGTTCCCCGATATATCTCCTGAGGATTTATTTGGATTACCCCCAGAATGAGGGTAGAATTCTGTATTGAGGTGGTGTCGGGCATAACTCCCATGAAAAAGACACCTTGTAATATGGCACCTAGAGAGTTGTAGGAGTTGAAGATTCAGTTGTAGGAGCTACTAGATAGAGATTTTATCAAACCAAGTGGATCACGGGGAGGTCTTGTATTATTTGTGAAGTAGAAGGATGTATCATTACGAATGTGCATTAATTATCGGGAGCTAAATAAGGTGATTGTGAAGAACGAGTATTCACTTCCCACAATAGATAATTTGTTTGATCAATTAGAGGATGCATTTATATTTTTAAAGATTAATCTGTGATATGGTTACCATTAGTTGTGGGTGAAAGTTAAAGATGTGGGTAAACAACCTTCAACATCAGATATGAGCAGTAAGAATTTCTGGTTATACCATTTGGTGTAATAAATGTACTGTCATTATTTATGGATTTGGTGTATAGAGTGTTCAGGAATTATCTTGCTCAATCCATCATTGTGTTTATTAATAACATCCTAGTGTATTCAAAATTTTAAGAGGATTATGCACTTCACATGAGGTTAACTTTAGAGATTCTGAGACAACAATAGTTATATACTAAGTTTTTGAAATGTGAATTCTGGTTGACTTCAATAGCTTTTTTTGGGACACGTGGTGAGCAAGGAAAGGATTACAGTAGACCCTCAAAAGGTGAAAGCTATACTAGATTGGCCGAGACCAACATCTATGATTGAGGTTTGTAGTTTCCTAAGCATGACATGTTATTACAAGAAGTTTATCGATGTACTTTCATATATTGTTATCCGTATGACAAAATTAAATCAAAAGGTTGTTCCATTTGACTGGGCATTGGAGTGAAAAGAAAGTTTTTAGAAGTTGAAAGAGTGTATAGTGGCAGCCCCTATGTTGATTATTCCATCATATTTAGAAGGATTCTAGGTGTATAATAATGCTTCTTTGAAGGGTATGGGGTGTGTGCTATAACAAAACAAGAAGGTGGTAGCTTATGCTTCCATGAAACTAAAGCCACATGAGAAGAATTATCTAACTCATTACTTAGAATTGATGGTTATTGTATTTACCCTGAAGATTTGGAGGCACTATATGTATGGTGTTCAATATGGGATATATACTGACCACTAGAGT
This sequence comes from Dendrobium chrysotoxum, assembly GCA_019925795.1. Taxonomy (NCBI): domain Eukaryota; kingdom Viridiplantae; phylum Streptophyta; class Magnoliopsida; order Asparagales; family Orchidaceae; genus Dendrobium; species Dendrobium chrysotoxum. The sequence continues at coordinate 70,943,207 of CM034314.1, forward strand.
TTAAAGTATATTTTAAGTAAAAGGAGTTGAATTTGAGATAGAGAAGGTGCTTAGCGTTGATTAAGGACTAAGAACTAGATATCATTTATGAGCCTGGAAAAATACTTATGGTTGGTGATGCTTTAAGTAGGAAGTTTGTGGGAATGGCAACCAATTTGATTACTTCTGAGAAAGCATTGATTCAAGATATGAAGAGACTGGAATTATAAGTGGTATGCTCATCTGATGTGCTAGTTGGAGTTATTACTTAGATGATGATTCAGGGCTCATTGCAAGATAGGATTTGAAGTTGATAGACCAAATTCAATCTTGAAAGAGATTTGAAATGAAAGTGAATGATCAAGGTATAATATTTTGTGGTAGTAGGTTGTAGGTTCCACATAGTGGAGATCTGAAAAGAGAAATTTTGCAAGAAGCCCACTATTTTGGGTACACTATTCATACAATCAATAATAAGATGTATAATGATTTAAAATCTATGTTCTGGTGGCTGGGTTAAAGTGGAAAGTATCTGAGTTTATTTCTAAGTGCAAAACATGTCAGATGGTGAAAGCTAGTTACCGGAGACCCAATAGACTACAGTAGTCATTGCCTATTCCTGAGTGGAAGTAGGAGGCGATCACTATGGATTCTGCTGTGAGTTTCCAAGGCCTAGGTAAGGATATGATGTTGTATGGGTAATTGCGGATAGTAAACAAATTCTATTCATTTTCTGCCAATAAGACAAATAGATTATGCTGGTAAATGGGCCCAGTTATATTTGAAGGAGATCATTAGGCTACATAAGAATCCTAAGGTTATCATTTCTGATCATGATGCTAGGTTCACCTTGAAGTTGTGGAAGGGTATCCCAGAAGGTTTGGGAACAAAATTGAATTTTGGTATAGGTTTTCATCCCTAGATAGATAAACAGTAATGAAGAGCTATTTAGGCATTGGAAGATATGTTGCGACTGTGTGTTGGATTATGGTGGAAGCTTGAAATATTATAAGCCTTTAATCAAATTTGCTTACAATAATAGTTTCTAAGAAATCATTGGTATGACTCCTTATGAAGCTCTGTATGAAAGAAGGTGTAGGACACCATTGGCTTAGACGAAAATAAGAGAAAGAAAGTTGATAGGTTTTGATCTAGTAGACAATGCTACAAAGAAAATTATACTAATAAAAAAAAGGTTAGAAGCAACTCATGACAGGAAGAAGAAATATTTTGATCTGAAGCATAAGTCTTTAGAGTTTTAGGTTAGTGATTATGTGTCTTGAAGGTCAGCCCAATGAAAGGGGCAAGCAGATTTGGAAAAGATAGTAAGTTAAATCCTTGATATATATAACCATTTGAAATTATTGAAAGAATTGTGAAATATGCTTACAGATTATTCTTACTGAATCATATGTTGGATACCCATAATATTTTTAATGTATCAGTACTGAAGAAATAGGTATAAGATTAAAATCAAATAGTTCTTGATAATGAAGTAGAAGTTCAACCCAACTTGACGTATAGAGAAGAACTTGAATGCAATTTGGCTTATGATGTAAAATAGTTAAGAAATAAATATATACATGGTTAAAATTCAATGGAAGCATAGGTCAGAGTGAGAAGAAACTTAGGAAAAATAAGTACATATGTGACAACTGTATCTAGATCTCTTCTGACTGTATTGTAAATAGGAAATGTCAAGAATGATATTTTCTGTAAGGAGTGGAGGATGTGATGTCCACTACTCAAAAACTCAAGTAATTAAAGTAATTTAGAATAAATGTTCAATTAATCTTGATTTAAATGATGATTTTATCACCTATAGTATTTAATGAGACCTTAAGTGAGCCAAGAATCTAATTGGACAAGTGAGTTTTAACTTTATCAAAATTCTTCTAGGAGCTCCACGGTGTAGGGATGGGTGGCATCATGGCATCCAGCTCTTTATTTGGAAAGAAGAGTTTAAGAAGGCCCTATGGATATAGGAAACACTTCCATGGCGCCAAGCCCGATATTTGAATAATTCTAGGATAATATAGAATATTTTATCGAGCGCATCGATGCTAGGGATGGGAGTGCTGGTTCACTAGACCAAAGTTAGTGTTCTTAAAATAAGAAATATCTAAACCATTTTGCAAAACACATTCCACCCATCCCTTGTCAGAGAAGAAGATATGAGAAGAGAGGAGAGAGAAAGAAAGAGAGAGATTTTGGAGGCCAAAGCTTAGATTTCATCCGTCAGGCCTATTAGAGATTTTGTAAAGCTCGAGGTAGACTTCTAAACTATTATCTCTGATTTAAATAATAATAATTCTATAAAATCTAAGATTACAAATTTATTTTTCTTGGGGATTATGATATTTTTACTATATAGCTTTTAGTATATTATTATATGCCACATTTTGAATATTTAACTATAAGAAGTTGAATTTCTACCTATTGATTTTCTCTATGATGATTTCATGTGTATCCCGTAAATGAGGCTTTTTCAATTTACACCGCAGTTTATAATAGGCTTGAAATTTTGTTCTGAGGATACTTCTAAAATTTTAAGTGGATTGGAAAATGTTTAGTGTGTAAGCTTACACACGTGATATGTAATACTGTTGGTCATTCTGGTGCTTCATGCATCATTCAAATAGTGCATCAAAGTCATAATTAATTACTATTACATTTAAATTAGATAATTCATGATATGACATTGGAGAAGTTCTTATTCTTAAAAGTAAAAAATGCACTATCTGAAATGATACAAGAGACATATAGGCTCTATTATGGCCCCATCTATTTTGTGTAAATGTGGGAGAGATTCTAGTCCCATTTATTGAAAGTGGGCATGGGAGGCTATTTTGTTTTGATAATAGCCCCACTTGTTATATGTGGGGGTGAGAGGTTAAGGGAGCTATAAGTGTAAGTGGAGATATAAGCAGACATCAGGACGTATGCATTATATTCATGCATTGCATATTCTGATAAATTAAGTATAAATGATAATTTATTTTGGTTCAGATAAGTTCTGAATCTCTGTATGAATCTTGATGAAATGATAAAGTTGTGCACAGATGAAACTCCAATGGTAAGTATTCTATGACACCTCTTGAAGTTCTGTGAAAGTGAATTGTGCGAATGTAAGTAGTAATTTTGAACCTAAGTACACTCTGTTAATCATAAGAAATAATGTCATGTTAGTAATTTTTTTCATTATTTACTAATTATTAAGTTTTTAATTAAATTTTCATTTACGATTTTAATTAGATATTGATATCTATAATGTGCATAGGAAAGAAGACTACTAAGCTGGTTGTGCTCATTCTATGAATTATTTAGATATTTTAGGGAAAGGAAAATGCCCAACGGAATAGGAAGGGATAGAGTTAGGATCTCTCCGGATCAAGATTATTGAGCTATCATTTTGTAATCCAATTTAATTATTTTGATACACATATTGGAAGTAAATTGTATTCTTGTATATATGTTTTTTTATGAAATGAAATGTTATGGAATGGCATTTATTATTTTGGAATTGTATAGTCGCTCTGGTTGATTCTATTGGTGGTTGAGTTAAATTATAGGTTTAGGTATTCAATCCTTTCATAAGATTCTAGGGCATCATAGAATTCATCTCATCTAGCCAATTAGTTTGACTATAGTTTGTTGAAATTTGAGCTCAAATAATCTAGAGCTGGATTTTAAAAGTTCTCCCTTCGATCAACATCGAAATTCATGCTCATGCAAGTTGATTTTTTTGTGATGTGTCAAGAACACATTTTGATCATAATGATTATAGAATCTTCATTATAGCACATTGGTCATAATAAAAAATTTATATAATACGTGTTTGTGTCTATTATATATATATATATATATATATATATATATATATATATATATATATATATATATATATATATATATTATTGGTCACATGTATGCTTAATTTCTTGTTGTTTATTAGTAGATTTCAATTACCAAGTTTATTTCTTATTAACACAAAACTATTGTTTATATTTTTTTTATTATTTAACTAATTGAATAATAAGTTATTTCCTAGAAGAGTTATTATTGTAGTTAAACTTTATTTGCATTTTTATAGATAAGTTAATAGGTGTTATTGAATTTAGATGCTTTAATGATATTATTAGTAGATAAACAATATCACAAATTATTTATAGTTGAATTAACTTTAAATTTATCAACTCACTGTGTCCTAAGTTTTTGTGACATTCTTCAAGGATTCGTGTGGGATGTGACACAAATATTTATTGTTGAAACCTATGAACCCGAGATATTGTTTTGATGATTTCAAATATTACTGATTAAATCATTTATTATTCTCTTCAATATATATAAATTGTTTTTGCTATACTAAGATTTCAGGTACAACATATAAGAAGTCAAGTCAAAAGAGAAAACTCAAGAATTTCAGAATTGAGTTGAATCAAAACTTGTAATATGAGTCTGTATTTTCTTTATTTTTAATCTTTATGTATTTAGGTGTATATTAGCAAGACAACAAAGCATACACTTGCTAGTGGGGATCAAAATTGAACTATTGATTTCTTTGTTAAATCGTATTGTACGATCTCAATCATACTGTACAATCAATTATTCCAAAAATTAAATGAAGTGCTTAATAATTGTAAAAAAATATCATAACTAATCGTACTGTACGATTTAGATCATTCAGAATTATAAGTTTTTCTAATAAATACCCACTCAAATTTCTGAATTTCCAAAACTAGGCAAATTTAAAATTTAAACTAATCATATTGTACAAATAGTAATGAACTTGCTTATTTTGATCAATTAATCAAGCAATCGAATTAGATCAAAATCATAATTACCCTTTGTACTATACTTGTACAATACAAACGAACATAACATTTGGCGGATGAATAATGATTCATCCAGAACGATTCTTGATCTGATTCAACTAATCATATTGCAAGATTCAAATCATATGGTCCAATCTATCAGAACTCAAATACGAGTATTTTCTCATACTGAACTAATCGAATAGTATGATCTATGATTTGTACTATATGATTAATATTAAAATTAGGGTTTTCTTTCAATATCTAATTATGATTCTTTCAATATTATGTGCGTGTGAGGCAAAGTAACTACATATGTTTTCTTCTCGAGAGAGAGTCCTTGGAGAAGGAGAGGCGTGTTCTTACTTGAGAGAGCTTGTCCTAACCACTTAGAAGAGAGAGCAAGGTTGAGAGGTTATTCCTTGAGGGGTCAAGGGTTGTATGAGGAAGATCACATGATTGCCTCGTTGGATTGCACATTGGTCCTCCAGGTTGTGTTGGGAACTCTTAAGAGAGTCTTTTGGTGAAAAACTGGTGACTAGCTGAGGAGGCTAGGGGAGGAACATATCCACCATTGTGAGGAGCAAGAGAGTGCAGGCATTTCCACCATGGAAGAGGCAGAAAGGAGGCATCTCCATCGAGCTGGAAAGCAGAAGGGAGTCTAGGCCATCAATCAAAAGTTTTTGTTTTGAATTTACCTTTAAAATTAGCCTTAAGTGAATTTTTATTGCTCTAAAAATAAAAAAATAATAATAATATGGAGAATTGCATATGGATTAATCTCAGGAGACAATTGGATTAATCTCAGGACTTGCATCAATCCAATTGTTTCCTTGCCAAAAAACTACGCTCAGAGTCTTGCCTTCCTAAATTAGCAAGAAGAATAGAAAGCAGAAAATTTGCAGCACACACCAAACCAACCTTCAATATTGCAGGCAGGTGTTTAATCTAAGAAAGTTACAAATAGCATGAAGTTCATAGTGTTTCTGCAAGAGTATTAGAAGAAATTCATAGGACTTTCAGAGTATTTCAGTTTTATTTATACAATTTAATCTTAAGCAAATTCAGCATTTCATGAGCTTCTATTCCATTTTTAGAAGACCAGCTTCTTCATAGTGTTGAACTGAATCAGAAATGGCCTCCTTTAGTGTCTTGTGCTTCCAACCAATCTTCCTCAATTTCTCTGGAGTCAAATGTAAATCTATACCCAGCTCACGGAAACTGTCATTTAATAACAAAACTTCAGATTAATAAAACATGAAATACGAAGGATGGTGACATATATATACTGCTTTAAGATGGTGGCGAGTCTTACATCTCATGGTATTTAAAACCAGGATATATGTTCTTCAACATGCCGTAGAAGTCGCCAATTTTAATGGGGTCAAGTGTGCAAATATAACGTCCAGATGCCTCACGCTTCTCATATATCAGAAGTGCAGCATCAGCTAGGTCTCTAACATCAACAAAATGCCAGCTACGATCCTTCTCTCTAAAATCACTGGATCCTATAAAAGTTGTTGATGAATCTTTCCATTGTTATTACTTAGAAGATGGATAGTTTAAGGCTTTATAGGATACTTATAGTACTAATGAAACTAAACCAGAGGTACTTGGTTATTGTCATAGAACAGAAATGAACCTTTCAACATGTCGAGGAGCAACAAGCTGCTAACATTCACTGTTGATTGCAGTAGAGGTCCAATAACTATACTTGGACAGAGAGTGACCACATCAAGTCCATTTTCCTGAGCATGTCTGAATGCCTCCTTCTCTGCCATTGTCTTGGAAAGGGAATACCAATCCTGCCAACATCACGAACATGAAATCTACTTTGTAAACATTTTAGATGATTTAAATATGTAAAGTGACAGCAGTATATTGATGGTTAATGTCCCAAGCAATGGCTACACACATCCGTTTGTGAGGTCTAATTAAATGAGTATAATATATAGCATTACCAATATAAAAGTACTAACTAAGCCTGTATCTTAAGCTTTCTTCTTTGAATTGTTTATGTGATCCGGGTCAAACACTTATAATTAGCTACACATTTTCAGGGCCTTCATCTGTTCCTAACACTTAGAAAGCCGAGGTCTTTCACTAAGGTAGCAATTTCAGCCTTCGTCATTCTTACTCGAGGATTTTTCTTATGTCTGAGCATAAGTTTGGCAAGGTAACAATTGGATTAATCTCAGGAATTGCATCATTTAGAAAGGCAAGACTCTGCATCATCCTCTAGTAATGGCATAACAGTTCGTTGACAATAAATATGAAGGCAAAAAAATTAATTAAAGTAATAATAATAATAATAATAATAATAATAATAATAAAACATGGTTAAAAATTTCTAGCTGAATGCCAATATGTTCTTGTTGCATGTTAGACATGATTACTGTGGTGGGTTTACTCATTGAGTTTCCACACTATCCAAAATCAGCAAATGATGTTAGTTTGCCGTAAGGTATTTGTTCTCAAGGGTTCATTGATACCCAAGCTAGTTTTTTAAGCTAAAAATAGTTTAATCTATCTAAACTAGAAGGGAGAGCTCCCTGACAATCAAATTCCTATTTCTTTTCTGCAGCAAGTGCTCATTTGGTCTCTTGAAGTCAGGGAGCACACATTGGTAAATGTCAAAATTTACTAAATCTAACATTTGGCAAGATATAGTTAGACACCAACACTAATGTGAAACTTAACAAACTTAAAAACTGGGTCCAATGTAATGATATCATTTTTACATACAAAATGAGTGGATAAAATCATCATTTTTAAAGACATGTTACCTATAAAAAAGCAACCAAATGAGTCCTAAGAATAAAGTTCCAAATTGAATGCTTCTACTAAATAAAATGCTCACCTTAATGTCATATATATAGCTTGCCAAGAGCACTATAAACCATTTGAGCTAGGTTGAATATCATCATACTAGTTTGGGCAAAGCAAAAGATACTCTACAAGTAGATTCTGTAACCTTAATCGAAATGGATGAGGGTAGAGCCTCTGCTCTATTGGCTTGGTAACCTTCACAGGTGATGGTAAACAAAAATAAGTTTTTAGTCAGTAGGGTTAAATAGCAAAGTGATACCCAACTATTCGTATCTAACCAATTTAATTACAGAGTAACATTTCTCCAATTTAGTCCCTTGATTGCATAAACTTGATCCAAAATAGTCCCTTGGGGGCTAAATCGGATCAATTTTATCTAATATATGGACTAAATTGAGTTCAATCTTATATGACAATTTCTATATAAGGGGGTTATTTTATTTTGAATCAATTTTGTATAGTTGAGAGACTAAATTGAAGAAATATGATACTCTGGACTAAATTGGCCACATATGAATAGTTGGGGGATTACTTTAAGATTTAATCTTTAATAAAAAAAAGAAATGGATACCCTCTTCTTGTTGAAGAGTACAACCATGATTGGCATCTTAATTATCTCCTTGGAAGTTTTAGATGATAGATAGGGGAGTAATGTACCACATAACTTCTATTATCTAATTGAAGAACTAGGTGGAAAAAACTAGATAGCAACAGCCAATTATATACAATTGAACTGTCACCAATAACTTATATACCAGAGATAGACTTTAGGTAGATAGAGTACATCATTTGCATGCCATACCGATCATGGTTATACAATGAAAGATCATCCTTCAAGGATGACTCATCTGGAAATAATCAAATCAAAATGGCTGTTGAAGAAGAAAAATTTACTGCATTCAAAATATCCATAAGGGTTTATTGTTACAAGGTTATGCCCTTCGGACTTGAGATTGCTGGTGCAACCTACCAGCGGGCTATGATTTAGATTTTCGACGAACTTATTCACAGTAAAGTGGAATGTTATATTGATAATCTCGTTGTTAAGAGTCGTGAAAGGGAAAATCACCTCCATGATTTCAAAATTATTTTGGAATCATTGCATTGCTATGATCTAAAGATGCATAATTTGTAGTGCACCTTCGACGTGACTTTGAGGAAACAATAGTGTGCTAAATATAGGAATAAGGCCTATCTATAGATTTTTTAGAGGACATTCTCATCAATTCTAGAACTTTTAACATTCCATTTCACAATCCAAAAGGGCCCCTTTTGATCATCCTAATCTTTGGACATCTCAATTCTTAATAAACTCATATTTGAGTGATGTTAAACTGATCATATTTGTCTCATTGAGATACAAGTTTTGAGTAGAAGCACATGAAATTCAGAGATTCTTTAACCTTTAAATGATCATGAGAAATGCTCAATTACTCTTTGAAGTGTTGATTTAGGCCATCTGGACTCAAAATCAAAGCGTTTTTGGTATTGTTGGGATTATCTCATCAAACCTCGCTATAATGACTAAAAGTGTTTGAAAAATGCAAGGTTGTGAAAATCAGACCGGACAATGAACCAGAAGGAGAGGTAACCGGGGTCGAACCGAATGACGTAATAAATAATAATATTATCAAACATTAATAAAATTAATATAATAATGATGTTATCATTCCAGATATGAGATAAAAAATTAAACGAAATAAAAAACTATGAAATGAAATAAAAAACTATGAAACATAAAACTTACATAATTAATTAAGAGATTTATTTTTAAAATCTCACATAAAAGCAGAAAAATCCCACACCTCATAATTAGAAGAATTTACACTCATAATAATATGATAATTTTAAATTTAAATGTTTTTCAATTTTTAAATTTGATTTTTAATCTAAATTTAATTTACATATAATCATATAATTTAATATAAATTATTACTAATTTATATTACATATATAGATATAATTTATAAATATAATTCATATTATAAAAATTAATTAAAAAACTATTAAAAAAAGGATATGTGTTGTAAACATGAAATTAAAAAGAGTTTTTTGCTTTATATGGTTTAGTCCCACATCACTTGTCAAGTTTTATTTTGTATAGTTTATATAACTTTTTGCTTTTAGCCATAATAAGAGCTTACATGGAGTTGTGAGGCAATCTGAGAATTTTTGAAGCTATTCTTAATCATATATATTTAATACTCATTTAAGAGTTTTAATATATAATATTTATATTAATTTATTAAATTAATTTGTTTAATTATTTAAATAAAAAAATTTGTTAAATTGGCCGATTTTAGAAAATCGGGACCGATTCAACAGTTCACCAGTTGAACCGGCAGTTCTTGCCAGTTCAGCCTGGTTTGATGCAAAGCCTATTCTTAAGTTGGTTCGGACTGGCCATCTGATCGGTTCAAGGTTGAACCGGCTGGTCCAGTTCGGTTTTTAAAACTATGAAAAAAAGAGTTCAAACGATCTCAATGACCCAAATAGTTAGGTGCTTTGAGAATTGAAAAAAATTGCTTACCATAATAGAAGTTGATTACTAAGAATAATGCATGCTCCCCCAAAGTGGTCTTTTAAAATTTTCTAATAAATATTGTATCTTAATGACAATTGTTCTTATAAATGCTGAAATATATGATAGGAGAAGTTAATACACATCATGAGCTTCATTCATGATTTTTTTATACTAAAATTTTTCATTTTATATAGGGAAAAATTCTACTGCAATGACTGTCGAATATGTCCCTTCATCTATTGTGATTTATAAATTTATAGATATTGCTTGAAATATTATGTGGATGATATCCTTATTGCCTAAACAAATTTTTTGAACTATTATCAAAATAGTTTGTTCAATAAGCAATTTTTTAGGCATTCTTATTTTTTCAAAAGGGACTTTTTAATCCATGTATTAAAATATAAGGAGAAAAAACATCAAAGGTCTCCCGACCTCCATATGAAGTACCAAGGCAGAAGGAGACACGACTTTATTTGAGTTACAATAATATTTTTTATTTTTTTCCATCAAACATATATGCCTTAAAAAGATTTTATTGTATAGTTTTATAGGATGATAGTAAAAGAATGCGGGTGGTGTGGCAATGGTTGACCATATCATGTCTATTGACCTAAAATATTTCTAATGATCAAGATGAGGACGCCTGATGAGGTTGACAATCGGTCAATGAGACGTCGCACAAGCTTTTACGACATACACCGACTACATCACCCCAAAATGTTCAAAATAACGTAAGCATAAACTTCCTCTAATGTTCATTTAGTTTCATTAAATTCTACATTTAATTTGGAGCATTATGATAGAAGTATATGTGAATCATTAAGCCATATTTCTATATATATATATGCATGAATATTAGAGGAACAATTGTTTCATATTTCTTATTTCATTAATAGTTAATTGTGAAATTAATCTAAGTTAACTGACTCTTAATTTTATAAATATAGCAATCATTACATTGTCTATTCCTATTACTGTAGCCATGACACTTAGCTATGCATGCAATGGACTGATTTCAAGATGCAGGAAATCAACGGCTGGGTGGAGTCTGAGAGTAAATTAGTGGAATTAAGAATGAATTTTATATTGCTTAGTGGAATTAGAAATGAATTGTATATTGCTTAGTGGAATTTCAGTTATAAGATTAGTGGAAAATAACTAAGGCATTTCATTCCACTCATTTCACGCATCCCATTCAAGGCATTTCCTGGAATTGGAACTAGCTGTTGTGCCAAGAGCAGCAGGCAAAGGAAGAATAGAGAGCTGGAAGCGCCAGGGCTGAAGCGTGCTGTTGAGGAATTTACAGGAAAGAACATTTAGGAAGAAAGTCCTAGGATTTCAAAATCAGTAGGATTTAATAGTTGCTAAATTTAATAGTTGTTGAATTTAACGTGTGCAGAGATTTGTAATGGTGGAAATCGGTGAGAGTATTTGTTGAAATCTGAAAGACTGCAACGTTAACAGAAAATAGAGATTTAGGTGATAAAATGAGGTGTCGGTTGCTTAAATTAAATGTTGACCTCAGGCAGACCAAACCAAAAAAAAAAAAAAATTCATACCTTTGCCAGGTCATCCTCGAATCCTGCCGAAATCCCGCCGATTCGGCGCCGTTGCAGGCGTACCTCGCGTACGAAGCCCGCCTCGGCACGACCCACCCCCTTGCCTTCTCGTCGTTAAATACCGAAGGGAGGAAGCCTTCTCGGCTCTGATTCGTTCTTCCGACTCCTTCCCACACGCAGAAATCTCGCAATCTCCCGTTGCTCCTGGCCGCAATCTCCTCTCTCGTCTCCGACCGCAGGCTTCCCCATCCCGCCTCTTCCTCCAACTAATCCGACCGACCTCCTCAAGCTCCGAGGTCGATCAAGCTAAACCGCAAGCCATAAACCTCCCGTCGCCTGGACCCCCTACCTCCGATCAAATCCAAAGCCCCGCCTCCTAGCCGAAACGAGAGGGAGAGAGAGAGAGAAGGAGCTCTCCTACCTAGCCGAAGCCCCATCCGAACTCCATCAACAGCCGAGAGCTCCCATTGTTGCTCCTGAACCCGGTCTCCCCTTCCTCTTTGCCTTCTACCGACTCCAACTGAAGCCCGACCCAGCAATCGGCCTGAGCCACCTTGCTCCGTCCGATCTCCTTCCCTGTTGACCTCACCTGGCAGCCGACGCCCCCCAAGTCCTCTACCCGAACTCCTTCATCGTCCCTCATCCGACTTAGGTATAGATATTAGGGTATATATTTTGACTTATTTTTATTGTTATTATTATTATTAATTATTAATTATGATTGATTTTATCTAATTACATTTAATTACTATTAGTAGTAATTAATTACGATTAGTTAAAATCAGTTTTAATTAGTTAATTATCTCAATTTGTAATTAATTTTGAATTAAAAATGATTAATCATATATTTAATATGATTAATTATAAATTAGTTTCAAAATTAATTATGAATTAAATTACTAAGTTTATAATTAATTTCAAATTAAATATAATTAATTATATGTTTAATATAATTAATTATAAGTTAGTTTTAAATTAATTATAAATTAAACCTAATTATTTTATAGTTAGTTATGAAATAAATATAATTAATTATATATTAAATATAATTGATTATATATTATTTATAATTAACTATAAATTAAGAATGCAAAAGAGAAATCTCTTCTCTTACTTGCATCGATCTCCATGCCAACCCCACCGGCCAACTTACGCAAAGGTATAATCTCTAAACTTAGATTCCCGTTCTGGTCGTTAGCGGCGAGCTGGCAAACCCCCTACGCGCTCACGTAGCGTAGTGGGGAGGGAAGCTAGTGCGACGCCTACGACGAGGCGGGCAATCACCTTAAACCCTGCCCTCGACGCTTGCGACGAACCGACAAACCCCCTACGCGCTCACGTAGCGTAGTAGGGCGGGAAACCGGTGCGGCGCTCGCGACGAGTTGGGTAATCCCCGGACCGCTCATGTAGCGCGAGGGGGACAAGAAATTAAGTACCCACATGTGGGGAAATCTCTGTATTCTTTGTAACAGGTGCCCAAGACCCCTAAACGCTCTTGTAGCGGACGGGGATTAAAGAAAGAAATGCCGCCGCGTTGTCTATAGACATCTACCTGAAGCGCTCATGTAGCGTGGAGGGGAAGGCAGCCTCTTGATTTTTCCCCTAAACGGGGGAGACGCCGGGAGGCTGCCGAAATTCAGAGCAAATTCGAGGAACTTGGACAAAAATCTTGAAACCTGATTTAGATATAATTCAAGCATAAGATCAAACTCAAATCAAACTTAAAACAAAATTTAATCAAATGATGATTGAATGGAATCAGAATTTGGACTCAAATTTGGACTTGCACTTGTGGATATTGAACTCGAAATGTATAACATCAAGCAAGCAATTGAACTTGCAGGACTACAGGGGACTTGGACTTGTATTTTAACATTGAACAAGAACTTAAACTCATACTCTGGACTAGAGCTGAACTCTAATGATTTGAGCTTGCACTTTGAACAAATGATAAAGAATTGAATTACAATTTGAACATCAAATGAATGGCATGTAACATGATTTGAATGTCCAAAATAAAAACTTGCAATTTTGCAAAGCAACAACATTAATCATGCAAGCAAAGCTTGAACGGAGAATGCAATGATATGTCTATAATCAAAGGTAAGGAATCTCACGAAAATGTTAGACGAGCATCATGCCAATCAACATTCAAATATCAATAAGGAGAGCCACCACACAAGAACCAAGCTATGTTCAAAGGCAATAAAGGACCCAACGATTCGTTAGCCAATACATGTGACGTTTGCAAAAGACACAACATTCTCCACAAACAATGTGATCTTTTGCCAAAAGGTTCATTGTAATATATGATGAATATTGTGACACTCCTACAATTAGTGTCAATCCACTCGTGGAAGAATACATAGTAATCTCTGCAAACAATGAAATCTTTTACCAACATATAAATGAATCCAAGAGTCATGCAATGAACTACCAACTAGGATGTATTTGAAGAGTGTGAAATCAATATGGCTCGCACATGATCGATATTATCTAATTGTAATCAATGACGATTGATAAATCACAAGGATGGCATGTTCCTTGTAAATACAAATACGTATTCAACATCAATGTTGACCTACACAGCAAAAAAAAAAAAAGAAAAGAAATCAAAATAAAAAAAATTTAAAATGATTACCTGCTCCCGCAGCTCTGCCGTAAATCCTGCCCAAATCCTGTAGAGACAGTCGCCCATACCTCTGCAACGGCGCCGAAAATGTCTATTCCTCGCATACGCGGCTCGCCTCGACCCCGCTCCCAGCGTCAATAAAATGAGAGGGAGGTCGCAGTTCATTCGGTAGTTCTTCCCACTCGCAAATTCTCCAGCTAAACTCCTGTAAGCTCTCGTCGCTCCTGCTCCTGTTCGCAAACCGCAAGCATCCCGTCGCTGCTTCCGATCATCTTCCATCCGAACCCCGCAGCTCCTTATCTGACCGAACCCAAGCCTGCAACCTCCACTTGCTGGTGTTGCAGGACACCCGACCCCTAGCTGGACGAGTCCTCCGCTAGAGTTCGCCTGATCTCCACTGCCTCCAGAGCTACCATCACTCCGTCATCTTCCATACCTGTGCCGATCAAATCCACATAGCCTCCTCCCAGCCGAATCCCTGTATCTCGATCTCCCACTCCACTATCGAGACCTCCTCAAACTTTCGAATCCCAAGCCGAAGTAGCTGAGACCTCCTCTGCCGAACATCTCTATCTCTAGGCCTGCGATCTCCCTGCTCTCTGCTCTTACCCGGATCCCTACTGCTAGTAGCCGACCACCCTTCCTCTATACCTAGGCCGATCGACCCCAGCTCCTGCGACCAAATCCCTTACCAGATTCCTCCTCTCTCACGCTCCCAGGCCAATCTCGCCTCTTCGACGGCATTCTTCCTGTTGGGTCGGAAGTGACGACAGGAGCTAAGTCTCTGTGAAGGTAATGACCCCTCTCTCACGCACTCCTTTAGCCAAATCCAATAAATCTATCAAACTGAGAGGTTTAGCAAAGAGGATTCACGGCAAGTAGGGGGAAACAGAGAAATGAACTTATCATAAGATTTAACAGCTTCCTAAATCTTGTATAATTTTTGTTAGATTTTTGCATTTATTTGAGTTAGTTATGATTAATTGAATCTAATTATAATTAGTTATCTTTAATCTTAATTAATTAATTATTATTATAAATTAATTATAATTAATTAAATTTAATTATGATTAATTATTTTTAATTGTGATTAGTTATTAATTAATTTTAAATTGATCATAATTAATTAAATTTAATTATGATTATTTATTTTTAATTATAATTAATCATTAATTAATTATAATTTAGTCACAATTAAATATGATTAGTTATAATTAGTATTTTAATAGTAATTAATTATTTTTAACTATAACTAATTATTATTATTAAAATTAGTTATAATTAATTAAAATAACAAGATAGAAAAGAAATGCAAAGCGATCCTTCCCTCGCCTCGATCCACGTGCCAACCCCGCCGCCACTTGCAAAGGTATAACCCTCCAACCCTAAAACTCTGAGAGCCTACTTCGTTGTCTGCGGCGGACCGAAAAACCGCCTATACACGCTTTCTTAAGCATGGTGGGATGGGACCCCGGTGCGACGCCTACAACGAGGCGGGTAATCACCTAAAAATCCTACCCTCGGCGTTCGTGTCGAGCCGGCAAACCGCTCATACACGCTTTCTTAAGCGTGGTGGGAAGGGAACCCGGTGCAACACCTACGGCGAGGCGGGTAGGCCCTATACACGCTTTTCTTAGCATGGTGGGGACAATTTTAAGTACCCGTACGCGTCTCTGTACCTGTGGGGAAATAAATGCTTTTCTTTTTCAGGTACGTCGAAGACCCATACACGCTTTCTTAAGCGTGGTGGGGGATTGAAGACTTTACACGGCCGCGGTGTCCTCGAAAGAGGGCATCTACCATACACGCTTTCTTAAGCGTGGTGGGAAAGGCCCAGTTTTCCGTAATTTCCCCTAAACGGGGAGATGCCGGAATGCTGCCGAAATTTCGGGTGAATTTGAAACCATACTTGGACCTGATTCGAGTGAACTCGAACGAACTAAAGTGCAGAAGACTTGAACACAAATGAACCTAAACTGAACAAACATTTTTAAATTGAAATCAAATGAATTTTAATTGGTGCAAATCACAATGAACTACACATCAGACTTGATTTGAACTTGCAAAGGACAGCAGGGGACTTTGATCTGAACTCAAATTAAACTCAAACTCAAACTTGGGCTCGGACTTAAAATTCCAAAGTGCAAGATGAATTTGGATTGAATAAGACTATAGTGGACGTTGTACTAAAACTGAACCACACAAAGTGTAACTTGAATCATTACAAGGGACCTAAGTGCATAGCAAAAGACTTGAACTTCCACTCAAACTCGCTCCAGGACTTGAACTCACAAACGATGGACTTGTAATAATCATTTCTATTGGAATGAAAGCATTGAGAAGTGTAGTATCAAAACTCGTCATGCATATGACAAATCCTCTTTGAAAGGTAGGAGATTGCAAGGGAAACTTGTTTGCAAACAAAGAAAGGGTTGTGGAGGATACGGCTGGGTCACAAAGTCGTAGCATGAAATCTTCGTAGCATGATGACGAACTAGTATCATTGGATTTAACTTATCTCCGATATAGTTATGTGTAGTTTGATCATGATTAAAGATAGCTAAATGTTGCAAATCACAGAGAATCTACAGATTGACATACTAAACTCCTGCAAATTCATTCACAAAGATGATAACAAGATCAACTGCATTTTTGGTGGCTCAAGGTGATTGCAAGTACCAAGTATTCAAATAAAAGTCAGATGAAAGACTTGTGATGGACAAAACATTGATACAACTTGCTTGTAAGCTACATCCTCAAATCTTTCATGAGAAGATGATCAAATCAACCTACAAGCAAATACAACTCAAAGTGAATGCGATGATTCATGAGAATTAAGTCTTAAATGCATACAAATGGCGAGTAGATGCACATGATGCAGCATATGACGAATGCAACAATACTTCTATGTTCAAAGTCATCGTACAAACAAGCAAGTGGAAGATAAAATCTCAATGCTTGTGAAAGATGATTTAGAATATTTTAACCAAGTTGACTTGTAAATGAGAGCAAATAATACTTGCGTCAGTCATGCAATCAAAATGTTACCAAAGGGGTTTCAACATACAACGGATTATTGATAAGGGATATATATTTAGAGTATCAAAGCAAGTGCAATCTTCATGTAATCAGCACCATTTGAGCACAGATGACTACATCAATCTACATACAAATTCACTAAATCATGACAAATGATAATAGTGAAGACACAAAGAATAGATGATTTGCTAGTGGGTAGGCATGAAGTCATTAACGATGAATGCAAATGCTAATCAAAGAGGATGATCCATCCAAATATCATCCAAGTAAGCAAAGGCTCACATATAAAGTCACTACAAACTTTGGTATAAAGCTTATTTGAGCGATCATGATCAGCCTATAATGATCATCTCAATTGGAATGAAGGGATCGATATCAAACTCACCATGTATCTTGTAAACTATCTCGGAGGATAAAAAGTTTGCAAGCAGAACCA
This sequence comes from Dendrobium chrysotoxum, assembly GCA_019925795.1. Taxonomy (NCBI): domain Eukaryota; kingdom Viridiplantae; phylum Streptophyta; class Magnoliopsida; order Asparagales; family Orchidaceae; genus Dendrobium; species Dendrobium chrysotoxum. Next base: position 70,961,022 of record CM034314.1, read on the forward strand.
AACTACCTTTGAGGACAAAGGAGTTGCAATAACTTAATGCTACAATAAAGAACCTTCGACCTACACGTAAGCATATAAGGTCCGCGGTATCCATATCAGTAGGATCCTCAAGCTCATGCGAAAAAGAGGATATCACCAATGAAAGAAACTCCCAATGAGTATGATGTCTCCTTCATACAACACGCAATGCAAGTTCTCCAATCAATATCAATGAAGTTATTATATCCACTTTAAGTGAAAATCAACAGGCATGTAAGGAACTTGTGTAGAGCATTCAATTGAACTTCATGCAAACAGATACTTTTGCCCCATACAAATAGAAGGATTTGGTATTCAAATGAAGAAGCAGGAGATTCGTTAGTGCACTATAATCCACTTGCAGAAGGCAGTAAGCAGTGCACGACAGTCTACATGTACAAGGCAGCAAACCACTCAGTTCATAAGCTGCTGTATCACGCCACCGGATCCGCAACTTTCATGCAAGCGGGCAGAAGGCGTGTATAAATATTCCAAGAATACCCCTGCACGTGTGCACTTTAATATGTATACACATAGGTACACATAAGGGGATGTACTGAGTACCCGCATGGGCCCCGGCGAGCGTGCTATGATACACACGTGACGCCTAGGGATGCTGCGCGGGTCAATAAATTTGAACCCGATCCTCCTATGCAAGCAGATAGGAGTAGACAAAGTTCAATAAATAATATAAAATACCCCCAAATACCCGCATGGGCCCCGGCGAGCGTGTTATTGGTACACACGTGACGCCCAGGGATGCTGCGCGGGTTAATAAGTGAATTCAGATTTGAGCCCAATCCTTCTATTCAGGTAGATAGGAGTTGATACGGCTCAAACTATTAAACGAATATACAATCGCGGGGTCGACTGAGATATTTGTTTTATACGTTCATATTAGGCCTTCAAGGCCTATAATCAAGAGAATTCACTTACAAAGGCACAAAGCCTATGAAATCCGATCCTCTGTCAATTACTAGACAGAGTCGACAAGGTTTAAAATACAGAAATATGAATGACCCCACACCCCGATGATGGCCGTGTTTGAATGCAAATCTCAATCGGAGGGGTCCACACAAATATTTTCAAGTGACCCTATCAAAATCCAAAATTCCAAAACCCCACAAAAATTTCCAAAATCCCAAACTCCCACAAAAATCCAAAAATCATCAAAATCCCAAAAAATATTTAAATTTGAAATCAAATCATCAAAACACTCAAAGTATGAAATCCATCCATCCTCCGCAACAGTTTGCCGAGGTGGACAAATCAAAATATACTTCAGCTCACATAGAGCTAGTGCCTAGTCGAAAATATCACTAGGATCCATTCTCAAACTATCTCCTGCCAGCAAGGACGTGGTACGAGTCCTCTAACCGGCAGTTTCGCCGCCAAATGGCACTGTAGGATAAACGGCTATGACTCGGGGCCCTCTGAACCAGGTGGTTGCCGCCAAATGACACCATTATATTATGGTCATGGCCAGAGCCCGTATGCTCCTCAATGGCATCAAAATCCTTGAGATATGAATCAATAGGATATGATTGATAGGGCATAAAGCCCTCTGTTAGCTAAGGTGGATTCAAATTTGTCCCCTTAGACAAACACTCACCCCAGGTCTACAAGGTACCCTTGGACGAAGCAACCCATTGCTGCCGACAAGGATCCTTCTGTCAGGTTGGGTCGACTACCTCCTCTGACTAAGTAGACCAGGGACCACGATGGCCCGGGACGATGGAACCATGGGATCTTGATCGGGTCTATCATTCATTCCCCCACCATCCGCTTTAAGTGCAAGATGGTGAAATTTCTATTTTAAATATCAACCTTCCAAACTCCCCAATTTCTGAACCCATGCTGCTACTATACGCCAGATCCGCGTATTTCTACGTATCTGATTGACGACTAGCCTTAATCGAAAGTTCTCACTCGTTATCGGGAGGGGTAATTAACTATAGGGGCTTGCGCCTATAGGAAACCAGAACTCAGATCATAAAGTCCTCGCAAAATGAGGGCGAAATCTCTGGGTAGTGTCTTATCTACTATCTCATCTGCCTTCCAAAATTTACCCCGGAACTTATCCTGTTAAAACTCCCCCGAGCAGAAAGCAAAAGAGCGGGCGGAGGCCGGGGCCGAATTTTCGAACCCCACAGATTTCTGGCGACTCCGCTGGGGATTGGTTTCTCTTTCCATCTTTGGCTAGTCACCTCAGTGCTATAGTAGCAGCTATTCTCAACCTAAATTCAAAATTTTGAGTCTTTCAAGAAGATCATTTAAAGAATCAAAATTTCTGAATATTCTAAGAATGAACATTCAAACAAATTTATTAAGATAACGTATTTAGCAGTATTTTAAATTTGTATTATTTGAATTTGCTCGCTAATGTTATCTATTTTTGTTTTCTATTCTGTGCAAGTCTCTGCATTTTTGAAAGTGTGGGTGATGTATCAAATTTTGATCACTAACCCCTTACCTTTCATTTATGCAGATGGATCTACAGGATACACCAATGACTGTCCAGCTGGGACAAGGAGCCAGGATCCAACTGGCGAATGCTATCATCGAGACAGGGAATGCTAGAGCTACCATCCAGTTTGGTAGCGTTGACTTCCCTGCTGTTGTTGAAAGGGCCACCGCCATTCCAACGAATGGAAGAAATACTGAAGGGCTTGCTAGGAGGCCACACTCTGCTGGAACTACCACTCGTCGTGTGCACCTGCCGGCACAACGACATGCTGCTGCTGAAAATCCTCGTGAGAGGATTTCTGTCTTTGAACGGCTGTCGCAGCCAGAAATCCCGGCCACCAAGAGGGTTGTAGCCGGAGGAAGGATCTCCGTGGTGACTGCGAACACCACACATCTACCGACCGGGTTGCCCGCACCCGTGAAGAACACTTCTGAGGCTTCCTCATCTGGAGGAAGGCCCACCAGGAGGCAGAGAAGGAAGATGAATGCTAAACTCCGAGCTCAGCAGCTATTAGTGCCTGTGCATCCCTCGAACCTACCTGTTCCAGAGCATATATCCAACGTTCCTACCCGGAACAAGTTTACTGACCTAAGATGGGTAAAGAGAAACAGCTCAACTGGAGAGCTGAAGAAGTCTTTTTGGGATAAAACGGCCTGAAGTCCCATCTCCTCAAAAGAGGAAAGAACCTGAAACCCTGTCAGCTCGGGTGTACAGGGTACTAAAGACTGTAAAGGAAAAGGGTCTGAAGAAAAAGAAGTTCCAAAGGCCATTGGTTATTGAGACCAGAAGGACCCCTCCGAGGGAAAGGTTGTCTTATGATTTGATAGCCGAAAGAAGAAGAAAACAAGTCCCACACGGTGAACATCGGGGCGTGACACCTGAACCTCGAGTTCAGGGATCCCTCACCGAAAGGTCCCGGCGGAAAGGAAAGGAAATCTGGAGGCCAAAGCCTCGCAGAGAAGAAGACAATAGAAGAAAAAGAACTGATTTGGGCGTAACATCTGGTACTGCTTCCGGAGATCGCCCCCAGTTACAAACAACGTCAGAAATGGGTCCAAAAGAAGACCCATGATGATGCCAATTCCGACGGTAGACACCTTGGAGAGTCTTCCAGGGGATCCCGTCATTCTGTGACCCTCCCAATAATGAATCTAACTTCGACCGTAGCCCAACGGGTTGAAGAGATCTTCCTGCCTAACCAAGAACCGGAGATCCAGTGGCGCCGCCGCTCGGAGATCCGAGTACTAGAAGAAGGAGAAGAAGATATGGGAGAAGAAAATATTGAAGAATACATGGAAGAAAATCTAGAAGAAAATCTAGAAGAAAATATAGAAAAATACATTGAAGAAAATTTAGAAGAGGGTAAATAACACCTTGGACATGGAAGTGGTCTACATGGTGAGACACATCAATGTCGAAGAGGAGGCCTACTACGACGATGATGAAGATGACGATCGTTGGCAACCACCGCCTAGACAAGTATATCGGCGCCGCCATGAAGCCGGGTCCACCACTGGCAGAGGTGTCCATTCCCAAGAAGAGCGAGAAGAGGCTGAGGATAATCCCTTTGCTGACGAGAACGTCACGCTCGCAGAAATGCAGAGACAAATGAAACGTCAAATGAGGGCAAAGGATAGGGAAAATCTCTCAATTTCATGAGAAAATGACAGAGATGATGACCCAAATGACGGCAATGATGCAGATTATGCAGAGAAATGCTGCAGTTGGTTCTATGCCCAATCCCCCCCTGATCCTCCAAACTTCCAAGTACCACAAGTCTCAGGAGTACGGGACACTCCTGAAGGTGGTCATGAGGCTCAGAATATCACTCGCCAACCCACTCCGCAGAATATTGCAAGTACCTCCGAGCCTGTGACTGCTGCGCAGCTTGAAGGGATTATCACCGAGAGGATCAGGGCCATTATAGCTATTAATCAGGCAGAGAAATTGGTGGGTAAAGGTCGTCCATATCCTGCTGAGTATGATCAGGTGCCATACCCGAAGGGATATTCCGTGCCAAAATTCAATACTTTTGATGGCAACAAAATTCCAGACAGCACCTGGCGCAGTTCAAAGCCACCTGCGGGAATACTGGAGGGAATGATGCTCTACTCTTCCGACAATTCATTAGCAGTTTGACAGCAGCTGCTTTCGAATGGTACGCTGAATTGCCAAATGACTCTGTAAAGACATTTGCAGAGTTAGAAAATATGTTCGTGAAGAGGTTCGCTAGTGCGACCAAGAAAATAACGATCGCTGACCTTGCTCTGAATAAGAGAAAGAAGGAAGAATCAGTGACCAAATACATCACTCGCTGGCGCAATCTAAGCATGAAATGTGAGCAGCAGCTCGAAGAAGAGCATGCCGTACAGTTGTTAATGGGAAACATTGATGACAAAATGCAATCATTCCTGTGCATGGCTACTATCACCACATTCAGGATTTGCTGGATAGAGTGGCAAAGTTCGAGAAACTAAACTTGTCAAAAACAGAGAACTATTCTGATAAACCCAAAAAGGTTAAAGCCTCAGGTGCTAGAAGAGGTGAGGCTGACTCCATATTTTTCTCCAGGCTGATAAGGAGAAACAGATGACGTACAACGTAGACAAAGGCAAGCAGCCGATGCAATATCAAGAAAAGCTAAGCAAGTCTACAATCCTAAACCCCCAGCCGAAGCTGATACTCGGGGGTAATGACAAACCACG